>LGAG01001151.1:37055-51519 GCA_001278395.1 Lerema accius | reverse complement strand
TAACATAACCTTTCATTTATTTTTACTGTAGATACGATAAATCTTAGAGCTCTCTTTCACATTATTTTCTACGCCATAACAAACTTTCTCATTTCCAGTTCGCTTTTCAAAATTTCGCATTTTCTTTTTCTTAATATTACCATTATTTAGGAAGTACATCTCTAACTCACTTTTTTTACATTTTTATCGTATGATAAATGAAATAACTTCGTAAAAGTTTTGTGTTCATGGTAGATTAAACAACTTGTACTTATTTTTACACATGTTTTCAGGTTCCCCAAATATTGTATGTCTCATCGTAGTACAATAGAGTCTTTGCTATGCACATCTATTGATTCAAATGATTATTACTATGTTATTGAGGCTGCAAAATGTGCACAGGCCTTACAACAGGTATAAGATAATCTCTTGATATTATGACATTGTATTTTAAGTTTAAACTTTACACTATCCAAACTATTAATATATAAAATACTTCCAAGATAATACTATAAGTTCTTTCTAATAAGAATAATACTAAACAATACCACAATATAAGGTTGTCAATGATCAACCGTATGGAACATAAATAATCCGATTAAACAACATCACATGCACTGCGTATGTCACTGCAAATAAAATAACTTAAGTAACTATCATTTATACTTCTACAATCTACATCAAAATTACTAATTTCTCCTTATAACATAATGAAAAGAAAATTAGACTATAATATCATACATGTGATATACAGGTTCGGCCATCTCAAGAGAAAACTGCAACACCCAAAACATCCTGGCTGGATCAGATGAGCCTGCTCTGTAATGCCGGACACTCGCTCATATCTGCAGTGTTCCCTGATGCTGTGGACATGTACCGGGATGTAGGGAATAGAAATGTATGTAGCCGGTTTTAATAAATTTCTCATTATACCTTTTTGTAGAGTACTATCAATATGTTTAATAATATCCATTACACCAAACTTATTACAGATCTTTTATTTAAGAATAATACTTAATTACATTGCTTCATTGAAGATTGCTGAAGAACCATAATAATGTTATTAAAAATTGCACTATTCTAAGTAGTTAATTCCTTATAAAGTCATTTTCTTACTAGACAAATCTCATTAACACTTACATTTCTCTTTTAGAGTAATCAATCATCATCAAATTCATCATTAAAAAATATTTTATTGAACATCAGTGATATGAACAACAATCAGAATGGGGACCAGAATAGCTCATTACTGCAGATTAGACTCAAAAATGTATTTTGCTACATACAAGCAATGCTTGTGTAAGTATCACATTGCATATATTTCTTTTTTACAATAACCTTTTTTAAACAACCTATCCGGTTACAAAATTCTTTCTAAGTTACAGATGTATTAGCTCATAAATTACTTTAAAATTAGAAATACAATAATTTTATTTTTTATGCATAGATATTTTTTTTAATAATTCAAATTTATATCATACACTTTTTAACACATTTTTCTTTTTTTTCTTTACCCCACATGTTAATTCTTAAAAAGGTATTCAAAGTTGAATCCTACACATATATGAGTAAATATTAATTGATAACGTAATATTTCAGTGAAGTATACCCTGTAGCAAAGCCAATTCGTCCTCAAACCATATTGGATTTGATAATGCGGGCTCTCAGTGTGTCGAGCGGAGCAAACAGCCCATATGTTGGCGTGTATTTTGTTAAGATTGAAGCCTTGAGGACTTTAGATGCTCTTGTTGCTTGGTAAGGATTTACAATTACATTACAACGATTGTCAGTTTTCAACTAACTTAAAAAAGGAGGAGGTTTCTCAATTTGAATTGTTACACTTTTTTTTAATAACAACTGTGATTTTATAAAGTGATACAACACATTTTATTGTCAGTGAATTAGACAATTTCTTCTCAATTTATTTTTATTTTAATTATTTATAAAGTGTACTAATTAACACTCTTCGTTTTCAGTTTGGGCCCAAATCTTATTCCATTCTCGCCTTTAGTATTCAGGCTTCTTATGCAGACATTGCGATGGAGCATGGAGAATGTAAACCAAGATTCTAGGTATTAATAATAATAGTTAATTTTCTATACAAAAAATATACACAACTAACCAACACACCATTGATATTTTAACATTAAACTGCAATTTTATATTGCAAAAGTAATAATAAGTAAAAAAACAGCGATAATATTACAAATTTACTTTTACTGTTTAAAATAAAATAGTATAAAAAAAATATTCAGATGATTAAAATAACTCCGCTTAATTTTCGCGGCAATTTTTATCCAAACCTATATTACTACATTATTAATTATCTACATACACAAACAGCAATTTTAAACAATATTTTTGTATAAAATTAAAGTTACTGATAGAAGATATCTTGTTCCCACAGCAAAGTCCGTTGTATTGCATACAACAGTCTTGGTAACTGGCTGAATACATTACACTGTCACCGGTCAGCGGGTGACAGTAGGAGTAGCTGGGAAGATGAGCTCACAAACCACATCATTAACGATACAGCCCCAGAGGAAAAAGTTGTGCAGCTTACTGTAAGTATTTATTTGTCAAAAAATAAGGGAATTTTCAAATCAATTTTTTTTTTTAGTAAAGGTACATATTATACAATATTAATATCATTTCAAATTTATAATATTTCGGGCACTAAACATTTTTACTGTCGGGTACCGATTTATTTATGTATTTTATACCCATATTTGCATGATTCTTTTATTTTATTAAAATGAGATAGAGTAGTATCAACATTGCAGCATGTTATTGTTCTACCATTTAATTTTAATACTTACATGAATATATCTACATTCTCAATAATAATAGTGACATTTTAATAATAGTAATAAAACTTTTAAAATATGAGAAAATTGGACAGATATGTGTATAAATGTACTAATTTTGTCATAGATGGGCCCTCAACCAACAAAGCATATGAGCAAGAAAGCTAAACGTAAGCTCGCTAACACGAGGCTTCAAGAAAGTTCTATCGCCAGTCACATGCCAGGTGAAAGAAATAAACTTTCTAAGTAAGTATCTAAAACACAAATCTTTTTAGTGTTATAATTTTTTTACGTTAATTTCATAAAACTTAATTCTCTTTATGAATCATTTGTTACCTGAAAAAATAGCTTACAAAAATTATTCTTTTATTTTTCGAGTTTATTTTAAAAAGTGAACTGTTGATTCTTATAGTTGTACGGTTTTAGGCTAGAAGACAAGAGTGACGAGGTAGCAAAAGCTGCACTCATGTGTGCCGAAACATTTCTTCTCGTTTGTGGGAGATTTCTTAAACCTACTACACATAAGGTGAGATTGTACCTTATTCTAATCTCTAGTGTAAAAAGTACCTTTAATACAAACAAAATGCCACTCGCAAATCTTTTGTCATTAAACTATGCTCATTATTCTGTTTAAAGTCCTAGGCTTCTTCAAGCCATTTTTTTGGTCCTTCAAGCCAGATATTTTTGTCATAACTGACGCACGCTTAAAAGAGACAGGTCAAACATCAAACACTACTGATTTACTACTAGTTTACCACTGGCTATTGCTAGTAGAACACCGATTATAAAAAATCTAAATGTGATAGACAACTTGACACGCACACATATTAACAACAAAACTACACACATTTAACAAAAACCTACACAAAAATACATTGTACACAAAAAGTGCAAAAATCTTTTACAATTTTCTTACAGCTACTTCAAGAAAGGGCTTTACGAGAATGTTACAATGGACATAATCACAGTGAGGACTTGCTGTTATTGTTCCTCCGTGTACTAGAGGGCACAAGAAAGACCGTGCCTTCTGGGATACCCCCTCCCACACAACATTGCTTACAACTATACAGCGTACTTGTTAATACTAGACATGGGGAAGTGAGTACTTTTAAATGTTCACATTATTTATTTGGAGATATAATTACATTTAAATTACTTTTGAGGAAATGGTTTTTAATTTTAAGTATAAGGATCTCTGCCATAAGTACATTTAATAACTTCAAGGAGAATTGGTAATAATATAGACTTAATAAATAAATAAAAAACCGTTATCTGTAACACAAAGATCCATGGTTAAAGTTACAAATGGATATTAAAAAAATAAAATAAAAAGCGCACATTTAAAAACGTATCAATTTTTTCCAAGAAATCATGATTAAAAACTTGTACAACCTTCAAAAAAAGAAGAAAAATCGTACAAAGATAAAAAAAAATACAAAATTCAGTACCTATTTATTTTAACTTTCAGATATCTAAGTTCTGTACGCAAGCTCTATTGGACATTCGGCTGCACTTGCATTGTTCACCGCCATCGCTCAACTTTGCTTTAGAAGCGCCCAGAGAACAACAATCATCAACTACTAAGAGGAAGAAAGTTTCTCAGAAAAATAGAGCTGCTCTAGAATCATTACTTGGACCGGAACGGTAAATTCTATATAATCTATGTTGTATATTAAGTGTATCTGTGGTATCAATAGACCTCTTAAATTTATACAACCCTCTGTGAAGACTGCAGAAAATTACTGTTGCAATATAAAAAAAAATGTTTTACTGGAGTGCATGATAGATAACTATAATTACATAATGATAAAAATAATTTTAGGGCTCTATTCAGTTTTTTTTTTAAATTTAAAGTCGTTAACATTTATGATGCCTGTAATATTGAATTATAATTTCAATGCGGTTGCATAATATGATGGCCATACCAAATATTCTTAAGTTGATCTATCATGCAGAAGACACCTAGTTTTGAATCTTTCTTTTTATTATTTGCTAAAATACCTATTGTACTTCCACAGAATGCAAGCATTAAGCGACCAAGAAGATATAATAACAATACCAGATGAACCAATATCGAAAAAGCAGCGCTTAAGTGAAACTGATAATATTAGCTTGAGTAGTGAGTCTGTCAACTCAGTTGTAATAAGTGATGACTCAGATATTGAAGAAGTACCAGTTGATGAACAGGATGGTGAAGATGATGAAACTGTAGATCGCGGGAAAGAAATAGACGCTGTAGCAAAGGAAAAGCCTAAAGAGACGAATAGTTCTGATTTAGTAGATGGTGGTAATGATGCAATTGAACCTATGGTCGTAGAAGATAAAGCCACTGCAGCTATTGAAGATAAGATACCTGAAAAACTAGTCGACGAAAAAGATTCTGAAGATATTGTCACTGAAATAACAGTTCAATCTGACATAGAAGAAAAGAATGAAAGTATTAAAATTGTTTTGGATCAAGATAATGTTAGTATCCATGAAGCTCCAACACAAATACGTCTAAACACTTCTACTGATACTATTGATGCCGAAGAAAGACCATCGTCATTAGAAATTGCATATGATTGTCCTAATTCTGATCAGGCAGCAATCAATGTCATTAATAAGGTGGATGACGAAATCCTTCCTTGCACTAATGACACTGATGATATCATAATTACTTGTGGGCAAATTCCTAAAAGTTCTCAAGACTTAGACTCTGAAAAGAAATCAGATGACACGGATACATTAGATGTAGAAATACATGACGTACCGAAAATTAACGGCAAGTTAATTGAAAATGATATTGTGGAAAATGGTACTGACATTCCAGAAAAGACCAAAGTTGATGACACAAATGAAAATAAAGGTGTATCAAAGGAAAATACAGTGTCCATTGAAGACATGATGGCTGATTTTGTTAATGAAGTTAATGAAGAAGTTACAGTTACTTAAAGTTTCTATTATACACAAAGATATTCTAAGCGTAACTTTTTTCTATTTGTATGCCGTATCGTAAAATAAATATCAGTTGTGAAAAAAATAATGTCGAGTGAAAACACGTTAGCTTATTTTAGCAAAGTCAATGTTGTAACCTAAACCTATGTATGTGTAGTTAATAGCCTAAGCTTAAGAATACTTGCTAATTTTTGTGTTGTGCCAAGAATATTATTATATATTTATCTTGAATGTGAATTTTATTTTTTATTTTCCCTTTTCTATTTTAGAGATTGCTAGGAGTAGGATAAAAACTGATAAAAAAAAAAATATCCCTAGGATAGGCAAAAATTATAGAATTCACTAGGGATTATCAACAATAGTAACGTCACAAAATTATACAAAAATCTCCGTTGTTTCTGGCTGTGCTATACAAAATACAATCACTAACTAATTATTTAATCTGTGAGATGCTTCACTGCTCTGTAGCTTGATCTGCTTGTTTGACAGTTGACATGACACTGACAAAAAATGAAATTGTCAGTTCAAGTGAATTTCATTCATTCAACAATGTAAACAAAACATTGCACGTTGTTATAATTTGATTTTAATTAAATTTAAATCGTACTTTGCATCAGAACGCACTAACTATGGTTATAGCAATAGGGTTTGAGGGAAGTGCAAATAAGCTTGGTATAGGTATTGTTAAAGATGGTGAAATACTGTCGAATTGTCGAAGAACTTATATTACACCACCGGGAGAAGGTAATTTACTCTTCATCTAGAAATTTTAATGTTTTATATTGACTACTACACCAGAAATAGGGGAAATACTAATTTTAGTATCAGTAATGTCACTATTTAAATTGAAGTAGTGATAGTGATAATTATAACCTTAAATCTATTTTGATAAGAACGAGCTTACCAAGCCTTTCTACAACTATATTTTGTTTATTATCACTTTTACTATCACAAAAATATCTACTTAAGCAAAAAAAGTAAAGTTTAAACTACTAATCTAGCAATGATGTAAATTCAATATTAAATTTCAGGATTCCTTCCTAGAGAAACAGCAGAACATCACCAACAGAACATTCACGAAGTTTTACAAGAGGCGTTAGACCAGTCTGGCATTAGTCCACAAGATATAGATGTAGTCTGCTATACCAAAGGGCCTGGGATGGGCGCTCCGCTGATGGTCTGTGCGATTGTTGCTAGAACTTGTGCTAAATTATGGAATAAACCTATCTTAGGTGTAAATCATTGCATTGGTCGTATCCTTTTTTAATACATTAATACTATAGTGGTCAAGTCAATAAAGTACATTATCGCATAGAGATATTATCACAGATGACTGTTGCAAACTATTTGTGTGCAAGCACTTAGTGGTAATAAATTAAATTACCTAAACCCACTCTCAATGTATCTGAGTAATCTGTTGGATCTAAAAAGAAGGATCTTTGAAGTCTTTTAAACCAATAACTACAATAAAAATACACTAAGATTGTTAACTTTTTCTTTTAAGATCGTTGGAACAGAGTATAGGAAAGAATTTATAAGTCTAACATATCTGTATGACAACTTAATTTCCTTAACATAACATTTTTATCTGATAAGACATTGAAATGGGGAGATTAATAACGAAAGCAAACAATCCGACAGTATTGTATGTGAGTGGTGGGAACACACAGGTTATAGCTTACTCCAGACAGAGATACAGGATATTTGGAGAAACAATTGATATTGCTGTTGGTAATTGTTTGGATAGGTAAGTTATACTTAATGTTTTCAGTGATAATAGGACCCATTTCACTAACAACGTAACTATGTTAGTTTAGCGATCCCAAGGATAATGTTATTTGGTTCATGAATGCTATATTTTTCACCACAGTGATCTAGCAAACTAGTTTAAATATTTCACTAACTAAACGACCTTTTATTATCTGTGGCAGGTGAAATCTGATTTGAGTAATGACTGAATGTGAATGCAAGCAAATTTAAATAACCTTCTCATTTCTACCCTACTAATTTTATTTATCAAATGTGAGTTTTGTTCTAGGTTTGCAAGAGTTTTGAAGTTGTCAAATGCACCAAGTCCTGGATACAACATAGAACAGATGGCAAAGAAAGGCAAAAAATACTTACACCTCCCATATTGCGTTAAAGGTATTTAGAATGCTTTTAATATAGGTATAAGTGTCTCTGATACTGAAAACAGCAAAAATAATAACATAATTTTCTATTCCAGGAATGGATGTGAGTTTCTCAGGTATTCTGTCATATATGGAAGATAAAATAGATGACCTCCTGAAGGAATATACTCCTGAGGACTTATGTTACTCACTTCAGGAGACAGTCTTTGCAATGCTTATAGAAATTACTGAACGCGCGATGGCACATTGTGGATCGGATGAAGTGAGTTAAAAAATAATTATTTATTGTGCTGATTTATTTGCTGAGAATCGAACACGTAACCCTTTATTTTCTCGCCATCGTTTGGTTTTTAATGTAATGCATAGTCTGCTTTAAATTTTTTACCTGGCCATATTTTAACCCTATCGTAGTCACGATCGTTAGTCGTTACCAACATAAGGAATATTAACTATCGACTTGCACATAAATTGGTAAAGAACGAGCTAACTGGCGCTACATTTGCATCCAGTTCGTTGCTCCTAATATCGGTTGAAAATATAAAAAATACCTGGATATGAGACAGTTAGCAGTCGTCATGTTACATTTTGCTTGTAAGTACCTACCTATGAAGAATGAATACTTATAATTTCAAGATTTACTCTAAAATTGTGCTTTCCTGATCAAGTACGATGAGACTGGTATAATGTGCGACAAATTTTCGCTCTCAGGTGCTGATGGTAGGCGGGGTGGGTTGCAACGAGCGGCTACAAGACATGATGGGAGTAATGTGTGCAGAACGAGGGGCGAAAGTGTTCGCGACTGACGAGCGGTTCTGTATCGACAACGGAGTTATGATCGCGCACGCCGGCGCACTCGCTTTTGAGTCCGGCGCGCGCATGGACTTCAAAGACGCTACGATCACGCAAAGATACAGGACTGATGACGTTTTGGTCACGTGGCGGGATGATTAATAAATTGTTTTTTTAAAGAGCCTTTTATTTACTTTCATAATAATTTTGGTCTTGGAGGCATGAGTCAATATATCTGAGACTTTATCACTATTTCGTTCTTCAACTCAACCGTTGGATAGCTTACTACATAACTAGGCACGGATCTCTCCTTATAAGTGAAGAGGCCTAAAGCATACCCGTGATGGATAGATAAAGGATTTCACTAACACTCAACTCATATGGCAACTGATATTTCGTCTCGCGGTGAAAAGGTTAAATAAAAAGCAGTTTTCCATCAACTATTATAATATTTGTTCAAAACAAAATATATTTTCAAATCAAACAGGACCACACAAGCAACAATAACATATCAAACAAAAAATAAATCTTTGAACTACACCTTTACACAATACAAGATTAAATAAATCTATATTAGAATGTAAATGTTTCGATGACCATTACTTTATTTGGTAAAACTTAACAAATACCTTAATTACATAAAGAAAAAATGCAAAAGCTATTGGCAAACATTACATTTTTATTCACTTAAAATTATTGTTCGATATTATAATAATAGGGTTGTTGACAGTAATCAAAATAAAATGCGACTTTTGGTTATATTGATAGGTACCTAATGATCATAATAAGATATTTATCCATCAATTTTTAATTTTATTTTATAAAGCACTTAATTTATTATAAAATCAAAAAATAAATTCAGTTTTTTTATCTCTATGTCATGTGACTTCAAACGAAAAAATTCATCGTTTGACGTCATTCTAAGTTGTCACGTCAGTGACATTATCTATAGCTGGGCCAATTACAAACGTGCAAAATACGTCGTCAATCATTCTATCATATCTCTCGTTCACACCTATAGGTATATCGGAACTCTCGCTGGAATGTGCGAGTGAGAGAGTCGTTCAAATGTGTGCGTTCTGTGAATGTGGTAGTGTGTTGTCTCGTGTAAATCACAAATGGTGTAAATACAGTGAGTCAGTGACCTGTGAATACGAGATTGAGGCAATGGAGTGACGTCATCATAATGGCGGCGACATTGGGTGGACGTTCTGGCGCCAATTTTTGAATTAAAATTTTAAAATCCAAAATCTTCGGTCATATCTTGTATTTTTTTCAGAAATAATATTTTTTATATGTACTTATATCACTATACTTTAATGTAAAATGATAAAAAAAAATTGTCAACAACCCTCTTATTGCTGAATAGGGTTACTAAAAGACTATCAAAAAAGTCCTTTGTTCTATCAAATATCGTCAAAAATTTACAACAATACCGAAGTAGTTATTATTTGCTAATAATTCAACTTGAAAAACAAGCTAAATAAGTCTTGGTTTTAAAATCTTATTGTAGAGACATGTTTTTAAATGAGTTTTTTATATCAAGCCTATCTTTCAATTGTAATATTATCTTAGATTCAAATGTTTTGTTTCAAGACAACGAGTTTATGATAATTTAAAGCAGGAAACCTATTTTAAATACACATCTAAACATTATTATTGAGTTATTTAACTCTTCAAGGTTTATTTCATAATAGCAGATAGAATCATGTTTTATTATGCTTAATTGTTATAACAGGTCCGTACCTATCTACCGGTACTGCTATAAGTTAATGATCCAATTTACTAATATTTTGGCAGTACTTGGTTCCTTAAAAACTATTTAATTAAAAATAGAAACCTCGTAATTTTTATATTAATACTCATATACTGTGATTTGTCTTCTTTAGGTAGCTTTATTTATCATAATGATATAATATCTAATTATATTCTAACAAAACAATGTATTGAATCTATACATAATATTATACTGCAAAAACTATAATCAGCATTAAAATAATGTTGGAAATATATATGTTGCATCTTTTAAACTTGTAAACGCAAGACAGGGATTGTTGAAAATCTGCATTATTATTTATATAACAAATGCCAGAACTGCACTGGAAAATTTATTTTTTCCTTAGTCTCTTAAGCAGCAATACATCTTTTAGCAATTAGAATTACCTAAACAGCTATTAAACAGTTTGCTTGCTTGTTTACTAATACTAATTAAAAAACCACATAATCACTCATGTTTAGCAAACAATGACAATATTTGTATACTTGCCTCATCTTATATGCCATACATACATTCACACATTATACTTCAAATTGTAACAAAATTGGTCAGGCAGATACAACCATCATATCAACTATTCTGTACTATAAAGTTATAAAATTAATTCATGTTGAAAAATAAAAAATTTGACCTGATACCAAAATAACAATAATTTATTAAAAAACAAACACAACTGACTGTTAAATTTCGTCCAAAAATGTCTCAAAAAATCAAAGTAATAGGTACTTTAATAAATTTTCATATGCCTCTATGTCTAAAGCCTGCAATATATAAAGTGATGTTTAATTATTTGCGACTTATTAAGAGAGTTATTATGAGGCACCAGCTGTTTTTTTTAAACAATTCGTTTATCTCTTTCACGTTACACAGTAGCTACCATCAACTAAAAAATGTAGCTTAAACATTTCACATTAGGGTGTCCGTAAATGTCTTTTGTTACGAATATTTGTAGCACTCAAAAGTAATCATTAAAATTCCGCATTCCTCATAAATGGTCAACTCCATGTAAGCCAGTGTATATAAGGATCCAAGTAACCTGAAAAAATAACACTTATTAGGTCATGGTGTACATACTTATACCTCGTTTTTTTCGTCGTGATTTAAAAGGTAAACAATTATGGCACTACTTTTATTTATTTCATTAACTTGAAAAAAAATTTAGTAGGTATTAGGAAATTTATTTTAACATTAAATTATTGTCTATACTTAATTTTTTTTTTTTAATTTGTGTCTGTCTTATTTTTGAATCGATAATTACAATAAAAAGACACTGTAAGATTGTTTACCTTTTAAATCACGACGAAACAAACGAGGTATACATACATCCTACATAGTAATAATACCTACTACTCTATTATTTCAAGAATGGGACTGTGAGAAAGAGTGTCTTTGTATAAAACTGGCTGTAATTAAGTGTTCAAGAAAGGTGTAGGAAAAAAGGGATTAATTCTTCTTATCTCATTTTTTTTATTAATCGAGTAGTAATTGTTATAATGCTTGCTCAATAAGAAGGTTGGCAGGTTATGTTGAATTAAAATCATAACACATAATATTACAATATTTCTTGTAATAAACTCAGTTTAATTTGATTATACTTCAAATATAACGTTAGTACAGAATCATAGCTGTTATTTTGTGATAATATCAGGAAATATTAACTATGTTAAAAAACTTGGTTAGGTCATAAAAATTTGCATATAAAGGAAATAAACTTTGGACATAAATATTTTGTTGTACTGTTTCAACAGAATATGAAAACAAGTTTTTCAATGTCACATTTAAACTTAATTTAAACATTACATCACATCATTTTAATATTAATATGATAATTATAACTGTACTAGTTCAGAGCTAACAAAAAATCAAAAGAATTCAAATTTAGGTAATAAAAAAACCTTTTAAACAAATGTCTTATTGAGAAAATGATCAATAAATAAAAAAGCAATACTACAGCTTGAAGATTATTTCTATTGGTGTTGAAAAACTAAATAACCATTACTTACATAATTATAAAGTTTATGACTGCAGCCACGCAGCAACAAGGTATAGTTACAATGTATGATCACACTGAATTCCATCCTCATCCTCTCATAAGTAATAAATGAAAAGCCTGCAATGACTCACCAAAAACCCAGCAAATGAAGTCATAAATCCCTCTTTAGTTAGTTCCCACACACCTCCATACTCCTCCTCATCAATACTTTGAAAATTATACATGTAGAAATATATCACACCCGCATTGACAGCCATGAACCTAAAAAGTATATATTTTTTGTATGTTTATGGTCTTTTGTATGTTTTAGTACACAAAAAAAATACTATTTAATAATTATTTTGTATTTTACTTACAAAAGAAGTCCCAAAAATCCTTTTAATGGTAGAAGACCCCATAGGAGACCTAAAAAGATTCCCATAGCTTGTCTCATCCAGTAGATGACATCCAAAAATTCGTCCTAAAAGTGTGAAAGGGTTAGAAAAAATATTGAATTGAATAAGTATAGGGTTCGGTCTAATACAAAAAATTATATTACAAACGCGTACTAATATTAGCTACAGATATTTATTTTTCTGCATCACAAAAAGCACTTCGATGAATAAAAATCTATGAACGTCATTGCGTAAAATTGTGAAGTAAAAGTTTTACCTGTGTGTCGCTTGCATAAACAAATACAATAAAATTTATTTACTTCACTGTTAAAATCTCGTGATTTAAAACTAACCTTGTCCGGCCATTCTGAATTCGAAGTGAACGCTCTTTTCCATATTGATTCCAATTTTTTGTCTTTCACGGAATGTTCTAGAGTTTTAGTTTTACTCGCCATTGTATAAACCGTGTTAAATTGTTTCAATCTGTTTAAGTTTCATTTATAATGAACAATCAATAAATAAGATAGACCAACGTCAGCGCTGCACGAAATCACAGAACACTATATATAATCCTACCTACCCACGAAATGCACAGAGCTGACGACATAGATAAGAGTATATACTAACCACAGAGTACTTTGTTGATACTAACGTAACTGACGAAATGTTCCAACAATGCAACAATTCAATAAAATTGACATTAGCAATTGTCAAATAAAAACGTATCATAGACAATAAAGAGCGTAACATACACGTCAATGTCAACTACGAAGCACAGATGTATAAACGTTAGACATAAAAAAACCTCTTTACACTCTATTAAAAAAAGGAAATAGATAAAAGATGGCGTTGCATGATGAAAGCCCTAATCTTATTGCTTCGCTAAAATGAGCTGCATAATGTTAATATCATATATTAATTTGATATTATTCCAATATCGGATACGGGAGAAATATGATACGTAAACTAAATTTATAAAATCATCTTACTTAACTGAATAGGGTTGTTGACAGTAATCAAAATAAAATGAGACTTTTAGTTAATGATCATAATAAGATATTTTACCATCAATTTTATTTTATAAAGCACTTAATTTATTATAATATCAAAAAAATAAATTCTGTTTTTTTATCTGTATGACACGTGACTTCAAACGAAAAAATTCATCGTGTGACGTCAGTCTTAAACATAAGTTGTCATGTCAGTGACATTATCTATGAGTAATTTCGTTGTACGAGATTGACACAATGGAGTGACGTCATCATAATGGCGGCGACGTTGGGTGGTCGCCAATTTTTGAATTAAAATTTTAAAATCCAAAATCTTCGGTCATATCTATATTATAAAGCTGAAGAGTTTGTTTGTTTGTTTAAACGCTCTGATCTCAGGAACTACTCGACCGATTTGAAAAATTCTTTTAGTGTTACATAGTCCATTTATGGAGGAAACTTATAGGCTATATAACATCACGCTAGGATGAATAGGAGAGGAGCAGCAAAAAAAATTGTTCCAGAAACGGGAAAATGACGCGGGCGGCGCCGCCGGCGACTTTTAGTCTTGTATAATTTTCAGAAATAATATTTTTTATATGTACGTATATCACTAAGCTTTAATCTAAAATTATAAAAAAAAAAATTGTTAACAACCCTATTACTCCGATTTAGTCCTAATCACAA
>LGAG01001151.1:24356-36322 GCA_001278395.1 Lerema accius | reverse complement strand
CCCAACTCATTATTTCCACTGCTCAATGTAACTGCTGGGATTTTTAAGTTACTGACTACTTTAATTAGTGCCTTTTTTTAATAAACACAATATTTGCTGCAGAACAATATTTACGCGCGCAGTTATGTAGTTTCCGTACAAATAATAAAAATGCATTCAATCAACTTTCTATATTCTTTCGTCACTTAATAATAAATACAAAAATTCAATCAACAATTTCACATTTTACAGGCGTATTCAATAGTAAAATAGATCGACGTCACTTGCATAACAAGTATTCATATACATCTTACAAAAATACATAAAAAAATATTGTGTTATAAATTTTTGTGTAAAAATGCATTTAGCTTTAGAATATAGTCGACGGTAGTGAGACACTGTGCCATGAAATTAAAAAAAATGTATTGTATAAAGCAGTGATGGATATAATAATTTTATCATGCAAGAAACGGAAGAAAGAACTAAATGTAGGTATGTATTATTCGTATCCACATCTCAAATAAAAATAAATGTTATAAAAATTACTCTTAAATGCACCATTGTGAGCAATTTGTCTTCTTTTAAGTAAATTAAAAGGTTTCTACAAAAGTAGCAAAAATACTTGTTTAATTTCAACCAAAGATCCTCAAATGAATTGTATTGTTATAACTTATTATTTACCTGTTTTAAGATTGTTTAATAAAAAGTATTCTATACTATTCTACCCTGAAATAAAACTACAATACTATGTTGGGCATTTAGAATAGATAGAAAAGATATCAAGAAAGTTACTTTTTACCACTAACCCAGGTGAGTGGGACTTATAAAATGATTTTGATAACCTGATGCCTTAGCTTACTTTGTTTTCTCTTTCTAACCAAATGATACAATTAAGCTATCACACAGAACATAAACATTACTTGAGCTATCTCTAACCGCCATAGGGCAACTATATGTATTAAAAAGAAATTACAGATTCCTACTACAGTGGCCATGGACACTAACAAGATCAAACAACAAACATTGACACAAACATCTACCCCAGCCGGGAATCAAACCCGGGACCCTTTTAATGAAACTACATGTACCACTAAACTACAGCCTTATAAAGTAGGTGCTATTCTATTCTTCAGTCTGTGCAATCGTTCTGTTTCCATTCTTTTAGTGATCTCCCAACATTCCTTGTTCAAAGTGTCATATCCTCGTGATAAACTGATCAATCTTGCCAGTACTAATAGTCGGTGTAAATCATCAGCTGTGACTGGGTTCTCATCGTTTGAATTACTTCGCATTTCTATAAAATCGTCTTCTACAAACTGTAAAAAAAATTTGCACTTATTTTAGTATCTTAGTAAGATTTTAAAGGATTGAAGGAAAGGGTACATAAACATTTTCATCACTCATCTAACAGGTTATAAAATTAGCTTGCACAATTTATTATAACTAAAATCATATTTGAGGCTATGTACTCATTTAAATTATACTAGATATTGAGAATACCTGCAAATCATCATTGATAGTGTATTTGACAAGCTTCAAATTTGTCAAATATATTCTGATGGTATTCATAATTTCCTCCTTGAGATAGTATGTAGCGGCCTCCACTATAGCATCAAATATTTCTAAAGATGACTCTTCCGGCCTAAGAGATATGTGGTAGTCACTCTGGAAATAAAATACTTGTCTTACTAACATAATAATCTTAATAGTCCTGCACATACTAGCAACTCATAGCATTGAAATATGCACCTTATGTATGATATCTTATGGTTGAAATTTCAATATTTACTCGAAAGCGTACGACACGTAAATCATGCGCAGTCGTCTAGAGACTTCTATAAAACTATATACAGTGTTATAGCCGCTTTACAGCAGCAGTACAGCATTAGAGCCAACACCACTAAAACCGAAAATTGAATCTTAAGGAGTACGGCATAATGTTCATATTTCATTGGTTTCTTATAACTCAAGTTATGGACTGTCAATGTGGCAAAAACTACAGCTATCTTCACCTTCTTCAATCTAATACAATACATTTATGTTGTATATTTAAATTTTAGTTACCGGCAACAAAGATTTCCCTTCAGACAGCACTAACACAGACACATCTGAATCAAACTCCATCTTGTAATACTTGAAATCATATTCCACTTTCTGTTGCTGTATCAAGTTGCCGAGGGCTGCTATATTGTTCACTCCGGTAGCATCCAATCTTCCTTGTTCCATCTGTGTCTCATCTAATACTAAATGAGTGTGTTTTGACAGTTGTAGTATACCACTTGTTAAGCGGTTACATTCATAGTCTTTTCTGAAAGTTGACAGAAATTATAATAAAAATTTTGCATAACCAATCTTTTTTTAATTGAACTAGCTAGCTAATTGTACGTATTGCTAGTCCGAAATTAAGACGTAAAAACAGCAACCATATCGCATTCCATTAAGGTTGCATATTGCATGAAAGATAATAAAATAGGGGACACAGTTATATCTACATCAGGAACTGGAATTTGCATGGTATTTTTTATACAAAATGCAACCTTACAGCTTGGGCATTAGGTTTATTTCTCCAGCAATTTTTGTATGCAAAAAAATCTGTATAGTGTTGTAATTTAATTTAAAACTACATACATACTTATAATACATACTTAGGTAACAGTGCCATAGTATTCATATTGGTTATTGTGAGTGGTAGATAGTAACTCTTTGTAACAAATTGTTGGATAATGTCATATAGTTGTTTAGCATAGTTTGGGTACTTCTTTGTAGGTAGATTGGATATATTCAGACAAAATTGACCAAGAGCTAATGTATCTTGTCGTAGATACCTGAAAATAATGATAAAGTAATTACAATCACAGCCATAATAAAAAAAGAAATCTTTAAATTAATTATACTTTTGAATTTATTAATTTAATGAAGAACAGAGACAGAAGTTCATAAGCATCTAATTAATTTTCAATTTAAAATAATTACATAATTAATTACAAAGCTTATTAACTGATAGATTTCAGAGCTGATCAATCATAATCTATTTGCACATTTGTGACTGTTATGGTAAAAAAATAAAGACAATTAAAAGAAATTAATTTCTACTTACACGCATGCAATAAGATGGCATATAAGATACTCAGCTGCCAATTGATCACCCAGTAACAACTCTGTGAGTGCCTTTAACAAGTGCTCTCGTGCTGCATTGGCTTCCGTTAGTATCGCTTCTGTGAAAGAAAAAGGTATGTACCTTTATTTCCTCTTTTCAGTCTTCAATTTTTACCCAACTTAAGGGGCCGTAAGTATTACGTAAGGCAAATAGAGGAGAGTGGGGTTTTGTAAAATGTTATATGTTACGTTACATAAGTGGGAAGGGGTGTCGGACAACGCGTTACGTAACATAGTTTTTTTTAATAATAAAAAAAGGAATATATTTTTTCCAATTTTAGATGAAAATGATCATTTGCAGTTACGTAACATTCAGGGAGGTAACAGAAAAACGTTATGGCGCGTTACTAAATTTAAAAAATTGCGTTACGTAACACTTAAACGGCCCTTAAGGAGTGTAATGTTTTTCTAATCTATGTCATACCTTGATTAACCTCCTTTATCAAGGGGTTACAATGTTCTAGTTTCTTGACGTACACAGCATGAACTCTCGGTACGAGGCTTGGTGGAGGATTGTGGGTGATTGTCTCTACATCAGACTCTACCTCAGGCTCCAGCAAGGAATTCTTCTCTCCCTGGAACTCTCCGGAGAGAGCTGGATCCACAGACAGGAACCCGACAACTTCTATCATGTCATTGAGCTTCAGGTTGTCATTTTCATCATATACCTGAAATTGTGAATAATATATTAGTATTTATTGTCATTGGTATTTAAATTCTCTTTTATTTGATAAAACTAGTGAACTCTTGTTATGCAAATCAACTATGGATTGCAAACTTGAAAATCACTGGTTTGAGTTTTGCAAATGTATTAAAATTCAAAATCATTTATTCATGTAGGTATCAATGATACACTTATGCATGTCAAACATTTTTTTTTTAGTTAAACTTTTTTTTTTAAATAAAACTGGAAATTATAAATCTTGTTTAATTTCCCCCAGTATTATTTAATTTATCCCTTTAAACAGAGCCAAATTAACCATGAGGATATCAATAAAATGTGGTGATTATTTTAAATAGTGTATAGTAAAAGTAATTCATCACCTCACAGGATTACATGAATTGCAGCAGTGCAGTGACTATGTTTAGTCCGTTTTTTTAACTTGTCTTATATTAAAAAAAAAATATTAATTTTCACAGCAGTTTCAGGGAATATTTTAAGTTTATCTGATATTGAAGTTAGGTATGAAGACTACTGGAAAAGTGTGAATAACATGAAAATACATGATTTCCAGTGTAATATTTTTGTAAAACTGCTGCTAAATAGGAAAAGTAAAAATAAACTGTTGTGCAGTACCTTTACAATACAAGATTGGCTGGCTACATCAGGCAATGGGAAATTAAGTAAATGCTCTCTTGAAACAATATTGTTAGGATTACTAACAACACTTTCTGTCTTGGGCTCTTTATTTGTCGATTGCACATCTCCAGTGTCCATTGTCTCTGCATCGTCATCAATATCATCATAACTACGTTTTAGTTTAGTTTCCGCTTGCAACCTCTTTGATGACCCTGGCTGCTGCTCCAAATGCTTCAAGTGGTTTTGTTTGGTTTCTTCCTTTAATGCCCAATCATTGAATCCAGGCATAGATACTACGACCATGGTCTGCCGTTGTCCACTTTTCAAATTTTCTGTATAATTTATTTTTTCATTTTCCTGAAATTATTGCAATCGGTTATTGTTTGAATTTGAAAGAATTAGGAAGCTCTTATAGTATAGTTGTAATAACTTGGAATTAACATTTCAAAGGCAGGCCATGAATGGACTGCTTGATTATGAAGTTAGAGCTTGCATTATGAAGGGCTATTGTATGAAAACATTGCTTCAAGCTGCTGGTCTATGGCCAGCTCTTTTATTATGGCAGTTTTTAGCCAGTCATTGATATCTTTAAATAATACTTACCAAGATATGAGCAGTATCACAGTACTTCCCTGACTTGGTTTTAATTTCATTTGTTACTGTATTAAATACTTCAAAGTGCTCGAAAAAAAACTCTGGGTTGTGCATATCCTGAATCATTCCTCGAAAACGAACTAAAGTGCCGTCGACCAGGTTGTGAGAAGCATTCGAGTTTAATAGGGGAATCTAAAAGGTTACATAGAGGTCAATAATAAACATTTAATAATAGATTTATTCCATTATATTTCAGGGAAATACCTGATGCCAATTCGGTAGCTTTAGAAGCTTTTCATTCCAGGCAATTTCGTTTGCTATCCATATTTCTGGAGTAACTGTATCAAAATCATAAGAGAAGTCGTGCATTGTTAAATCTGTACTTGAAATCTTACTGCGATAAAGATTCTTAGTTAATATTGTTTACGGTATGACAATTGAACTAATGTTCATTTATTTTATGTGTGTGAAGGAGTTGTAACAATCTTTTAATTTAAAATTGATTAAAAATTTGTAACGCGAAATAAAGAAAAATATTGTGACAATATCAGACAGCGCGCGAAAGGCCCACGAAAGGCCGAAAGCAAATCTCAAGCTCACAGACACAAACTAGGTAGTACAGATCTCACAGAGTTGCTATTGCTACACAGATTGCATAGATTACTAGATCTCAGATTGATTAGTACAAAATATAGGCTACGCTACTTCCATTCTTCTTCCATTTAGTTTATGAATAGAAAGAATATCTGTAATCTGTGGTACCTACTTCTATTCTAATTATTGATATCTATCTATCGTAGACACTGACGCGACGCGGCGACGCCAACAAATGTCATTGTCGCTGTCGTTGACCTGAAGCTGATTACGCTACGAAAAATTAATAAATTATATAGTATCGTACCGTAAACGTCTTTTGCACATTTTGTTGGATTTGTGAATTGAGATTATTAAAGTAAAATATTACTTTGTTATATTATTTCATACAAGTCTATTGCAGCGTTGGTCTTAGTGTACTTTGTGTTCCAATATTACATGAAAGTATAT
The DNA here is from genome assembly GCA_001278395.1 of Lerema accius. Lineage (NCBI taxonomy): Eukaryota > Metazoa > Arthropoda > Insecta > Lepidoptera > Hesperiidae > Lerema > Lerema accius. Next base: position 30,249 of record LGAG01001151.1, on the reverse strand, counting down.
TTTCATAACGAAATACTTGTGTATTTTATAAGCTGCGAGTTGTATTATTTACAGCCAATTTAGCCGCAATTTCGCAAGTATGTCTATTTATAACTTTCAATTTTGTTTATTTGTATACGTATTTCCATAATGATTATTAATTGGTTTGTAAGATTCGCCCAAATTTTATGTCTAAAAAAATGCATAACATAACCTCAAAAGCCGGGCAAGTAACGCTATATTATAACCGTGTTATTTAACAACAGACCAATATAAATATTCAACGCTCGATTAACGTTTTGTAGTAATATATATTATCCCATTGCATTATGTATTAAATTAAAGAATATTTGTGTATGTATAATCAATATAGTGATATTTTTTTTCCAGATATGGACATAAGACCAAACCATTCGATTTATATCAATAACCTGAATGAGAAAATAAAGAAGGAGGAGTTAAAGAAGTCTCTTTATGCTATCTTCTCTCAATTTGGCCAAATTCTCGATATTGTAGCACTTAAAACTCTTAAGATGCGAGGGCAGGCCTTCGTGATTTTTAAGGAGATTGCGAGTGCCACAGCCGCTTTGAGAAGCATGCAGGGGTTCCCGTTTTATGATAAGCCAATGGTAAAATTGTTGTTTACACAGAAGAATATTGGATTTATTTATATCTTAATTAAAATATGTTACAAGCTTTCTTACTCATAGTTATCAAACAATGAAATTGTAATAAAAAACCTTAATGTATTTTCTTTTAAACTGCTTGTAGAGCTGAAATAATACAATTATATCACTTCACATATTTATTACATTATTGTTAATAGTTTTTTTCTGTTTACAGAGAATCCAGTATTCAAAAACAGACAGTGATGTCATAGCTAAGATCAAGGGTACGTTCCAAGAAAGACCCAAAAGGCCAAAGATGCCACGAGGTGTGGATGACAAAAAGAAGAAGGCCAAGGAACGCCCGGCCATTCCTGGATTTGGCCAGCCCAACATACTCAATAATGTCAATATAGAGCAACCACCTAACCAGATCCTGTTTTTGACAAACCTTCCAGATGAGACATCGGAGATGATGTTGTCTATGCTTTTCAACCAGTATGTAGTATTTTTTCTTTTTTTTGCAGTTTAAAAAATGATTGTACTGTTTTGTTATATGTTAGCTTGACATGCCAAACATGAGTTTGTCTGAATACATTGTATATAATTTCAGTCTAAAGCCATTAATATGCAAAATTAATATTTGCCCCTACCTGATACTTCTAGTTTGGTTTGTGGCAGGACAGACTAATTATGTCACTCTTATCTCCCCCATTTCAATTCACTTTTAAATATATGGGTTCTTGCAATACACAGGACACATAATAATAATTAACATATGACAACATATAACATATGCACCAGTGCATTTACCAGTACTGAACAGTTTTCTAATGTTATGTCGTATTATTTCAGGTTCCCTGGTTTCAAAGAGGTTCGTCTAGTGCCCAACAGGCATGATATTGCTTTTGTCGAGTTTTCCAATGAAATGCAATCTGCAGCGGCGAAGGAAGCATTACAAGGATTCAAGATCACACCTACTCATGCTATGAAGATAACATTCGCCAAAAAATAGTTAAATTATTTAAGATAAAATATCTATGTATTTAGGTTTAACAAAATAAATTTTTAAGTACTTGAGAACTGTTTTAGCATTGCACTTCGCTTTAACAGCTCTCTGGCTGTGACTAGTTTGTAAGGTCACGGGTTGTTTCTTTTTTTACCACCACAACTTTATTCTGTTCTCAAAACTCTACACAACTTCAGTTCCTTAGTATGACTACAAACGTGTAACATAATGCAGCTATCATTTTTTAGGTATACTCTGAAGCAATCGTGGCTTGCTATATGCTAAAAAGTTGGTCCTGGATGTTCATAACATAGGTTTAATGTACAGTTTTCTGAAAATTACAGCAGAGAAATAAACATGTTTTGCTAGATTTTAAAGAAACTTAAGTGTTTAAGACATGGCAGAATTTTAGTTACCTAAGAAAATTCCTCTTTTCTGATGAATTATTAGCATTTTTCAGCTTTATTTTATTCAATCGACTTCTTCGATTTTTTCTGTTTTTGTTTGTATAGCATGGCAACTCTATCACAACCGACAAAATCATGTTGTCCATTGACTTATAAATTGCAGTGTAATAGAATGGGATGAAATATGAGAAAAACGTGCAAGTAAAAGAGATAGCTTAATAACTTTTTGATTTGACTGCTATTTAGGTATTGCGAAATGTCAACTTTGTAGGTCGTCTGTCAAAAATGACAAAGTCAATGGTGGACTAAAAATAAGCGATTGATTATCCTTCGATTTCAGTTTATTTATTATCATTTTTCAATGAATTTAATTTATTTTTTAAGTTGATTCATTTTATTTGTATACAGTGATACCCTATATTAATCGTAGTCGTATATAATTAGTGAAATACAATGGAGGATATATTTCAGTGGTGTAGGGAAGGAAATGCCTTACAGGTGCGCGTATGGCTGGATGATACTGAACATGACATGAACCAGGGGTAAGGTTTGATTAACTTTTAAAGTATTCACGTCTTTTCGGGCCTAAAAGTTTAATACGAGACTTGTAGTACACACTCATCATCTACTATTCGATATAACTAATTATGTCAGCACAGATGTTGTGAATACAGTGCACATATTAGTCACCATTCGATTTAGACTTGATTAGTACCTTCCATCTCTTGAGATGGAGTGAGAAATATGTTGCCCTAAATTTTTGTTGGGCTCAATTACTTACTATTAAATATTAACTTTTTATATGTAATAGTGGATAATACTACCACATAATATAATTTTATTATGCGGTACATATAATGTGCTATTCTATAAATGTCTCTCCCGAGACAACAGGACTAAGAATTCCCATATAGCACCCCTTTGAAAATAATTTGATGAAGGAAAAATGCAGGTTTCTTCACAAGGTTATCCTTAAAAGAGAACAAAGTTTCAATTTGTGGTCCTATTTTTACTATAAATAACTGGGAAGTCACAGAATACACCACCTTTTTCCTTATTCAAATGACTGTGGATGATGTATACATATGTCATCCTTGATAGAATAAGGAATGTTATGAGTAATGCTACTCATAAATATATTAATTTAAATTAATAGTTTATTCAGTAAGGATAATATTTAACAGGATATTATTGAAAAATAGGTATGTATCTTTACATTCTAGTTGCTAATGCTAAGTAGGATTAAAAAAATAATAATGTGCAAATCATAGAAATTCAGAATCTTAAGTTATATTATATTTTAATTTTACTGTAATGATATTTTATCAATAGGGCTAGACACTAGAGTTAATTTAACACCTTATGTGGTTTAAGAATTTATTTCTCAAAAAGAATATTACTTATCTGCCGAGTTACCAAGTTATTTTCAAAAACCCATTAATAGTCCTCTATTATTTATGTTTATTCTCTGTATAGGGATGACCATGGCTTCAGCCCTCTCCACTGGGCCTGTAAGGAGGGCCATATGAAGATTGTGGAGATCCTGATAAGACGCGGGGCTCGGATTAATGTCACCAACATGGGAGATGACACTCCCCTGCATCTGGCTGCAGCTCACGGTCACAGAACTATTGTGCAACTGGTTGGCATATAATTTTAAAATACTGTTACCAACAGGACCCACTTATCAACTAACAGTACCCTCTATAGTCTTGCCTGAAGTTTTTACGATGTCTACAATTGATTTGTAAGATGCTATAGCAAGGGTTGGTAGCACTGCATGCTTGTTAACTATTTTAATGCCATAAAAAAGCTAATATATGTACATAAAAATGTAAAGTAGTCATTAAAAGATGTGCTAAATAGATCCTTTTTAATTCTCTGATGCACTTTAATATTAAAAGTTTGGTGGACTACTTCAGACATTAATCTAATGAGTAGTGAAGTGTAATCACAAAGGTTACTTGCCAAAAAAAAAGAACATAGATTAATTTGACTAAATTATAGTATAGACTAACTTCAGACACATTTACTAACTAAATTAACTAAGCCAACTAACCAAATAGCTTAGTCTGTACAAGGTCACATTAATTATTGCTATTAATTCTTTGCAGCTATTACAGAACAGAGTGGATGTGAATTTCACTAATGAACATGGCAACTCGCCACTACATTATGCCTGTTTTTGGGGGTACAGCGCCATAGCAGAAGATTTGGTGTTGGCCGGAGCTCTAGTGTCATTGGCCAATAAGGATGGTGATACACCACTGGATAAGACCCGGGGTCAATTAGTGCAGAGGTTGGTTGATTTTATATGATTCTTCATAGTTAATTATTGAACAGGGTGTTATATTACAATAGGTGAGGTATTGGGAGGAACACTTAAAATTCAGCCATAATTAATTTTGTTGAATGAATAATGTGACATATCCATAGATAGACCAGCATTCCCTGAAAGATTAAAAAGTAAAAAAGGAAAAGTAAGTTAGTAAGTAATACAATAAAGTTTTGGATTTTGCACCTGTGAAATCACTCTCATACTCGCATTTGTCTATGAGTGGTACACGGGCTTGTTTATATTCATAACCTTTTTTCATCTTTAGATGTCGGCTATTTGAATAGCATTCTGGCTCTTCCAATGTCACAGGGTACCAGAGTACTGTTCAACTTAGCTCATTCGTGTTTAAATTAGTTCATTGTGTACTTTTATGTATGTGTTGTAGCTTAAGTATAATAATAAATTTAATTTTTTTTTATTAATAACTTGTGGTCATTCTCCCCAGACTCCATGAGCTGGCGGTGGCACAAGGACAAGATCTGAAGAAGATCCAGTTCAAAGACCAGTCTTGGTTGGGCCTGAAGACTAGGAGTCGGGACGCAACCCTGTCCCGGCATAAGGGAATTAATATCAACGAACTGGCTCTACATACACGGATTGCTGTTACTCCTTCCGGTTTGTGATTAGTTATTAATAGTACCTATAGATTATATTGTTGTTAATAGTCTGTGGGAAAGATGACGTGGACAGGTGGTGAATATAATAACGCTCTTTTTTCACCTTGCTTTTTGACCTCTTTGAATACTGGTAGTCTTTCCAATATATATCTATGCTAATATATAAAGCTGAAAAGTTTGTTTGTTTGAACGCGCTAATCTCAGGAACTACTGTCCCGATTTGAAAAATTCTTTTTGTGTATGATAGTCCATTTATCGAGGAAGGCTATGGGCTATATAACATCACGCTAAGATGAATAGGAGAGGAGCAGCAATAAAAAATATTGCGACAAGTCTCACGTTACTCTAGTCATTTTCTATGTTCTATTGAGGTGATCATGATGATTTTCAGGTGAGACCTGGCGCGGTCGTTGGCAGAAGAACGACATAGTGGCCAAGATAATAGCCGTGCGCGAGTGCACGCCGCGCATACAACGAGACTTTAACGAGGAGTTCCCTAAGCTGCGTATCTTCTCACATCCCAACATATTGCCTGTTGTGAGTAATCAGATTGACCATAGACAAACTGATCCTATTTAATATCGACAGTTAAATTACTCTGTAATTACCCATAGACAAATCGTTTCCACTCTGTCTTCCGCTAAGTTAGTGCTTAGCTGAATTTGGACGATACGACAACGACAACACCGGAAACGTATTTGTATGAAAATGTTTATGACATTGTTATAAAGTGGAAAACTGTGCAGGACATTTTTAAACAGGTAAGCATCCAGTACTGTCGTTAAAATTAATAACTTACATCTGACCTCATTGTACTATTGTATGTCATCAGTTAAGTTACTCTGTAACCATTTCTACTCTATGTGTTGAGTTGAGTCAGTGAGTGTTTGACCATAGCCACATTGTTGATGTACTGGTGTCATGCGAGCAGGTGGGTT
>LGAG01001151.1:0-10464 GCA_001278395.1 Lerema accius | reverse complement strand
GGATACGAGCCACCAATACTTTGATTCTGAATGAAAAATGTTTGTTAAGTCGTTTTTACCCTCCTTAAATAGAAGCAGATAGGTAAATAAAAGAATTAAAAGTAAACCATGTAGTACATTTATTATCATATTTCCTATTACCTACCTATATCTCATAACATAACAATATTATATACAAATTACAATGTGCCATTTGGCGACGTAAACTCAAAAGATTTAACAGCATAATTATGGAGGAACAAATATTCATTTCTACCATACTTAAACACTAACACAATAATCTCTAATTTCACAAATACACTTACAAATAGCGTTTGATTGGGCAAATTACATTTGTTTTTAATAAACACATACATAAATTATGCTGTACCCAGGAAGGGAGGATTATCATGGCCAGTTGTTTGAATCTATGTGTTGCCACGATAAAGTAATATTTACTGTGGTGTTGCCATGCGAAACATAAAAAATGGTAACGCTTCGCGCGGCTGTTTTATTTGCGGCTCCGCCCGCGTAATTGTCCCGTTTCCGGAATATTTTATTTTGCTGCTCCTCTCCTGTTCATTATAGCGTGATGTTATATAGCCTATATGTTTCCTCGATAAATGGACTATCTTACACTAAAAGAATTTTTCAAATCGGTCCAGTAGTTCCTGAGATTAGCGCGTTCAAACAAACAAACTCTTCAGCTTTATAATATTAATATAGATAGGTGGGTACTATATAATGTACTACAGATAATTTATAAAAAATAATCTCCATTCTCCAGCATTATCATTTTGGTCTTCCTGTGACAACTAATAAATTATTTTTATGTTGAGTGGGTGATATAGTGCATTAATTTTGACAAAATCTATTCTCTCTTGGCTATTTGTATTAACAAAGTACGCAATTACATACCCTACAATAATTAATTCGTCGTGGTATAAAATAAAAAATAAATCCCTACATTAAAATGATAAATTAGTAATCTGTGTTACATACATGATACGTTTTAATTATAAAGTAATAAAAAAAATGACACCTAATTGCGATCTAAAATGCTTGTTAGGGATACCTACATAAATTATTAACTTATGTACATACCTACTGTGAATAAATGATTCATTTTGGTGTAAATATTTATCATAAAATACACACATATCAGTTTAACTCATAACAAGACGACATCAATTTAAATTTAAAACATTTGCAACGCGTGAAAATACCTACCTATTCATAACGACGTATTTAAAATTACAAAAATAAGCTTTATAACTATTTATGTAATATATTTCATAATTGGCGTAATGACTTATTAGTCAAAGTTTGTTTTACAGATAGGCGTTAACAGATTTTATTATTGTGATTTTTCAATTATTTTAAATTCACTGAACATTTTATAGTATTCGAAAAATGAAATTAGGTATGTTCCACTTTCAAAATTTCCCGCCACAAATTACAAACACAGCCTATTACCGATATATTGCTAGTGGCTTTATATTGTTTGCTTACGTGAGAACAATATTCATGGCAAAAATAAAATAAATGCAATTATTAATTTTAAATTTTAACCACGCAAAGCATTTATTGCTTTACGATACTTAAGTTCTTATTAATTATATTTATTGATTAGGTATGTCGATACAAAATTATTATACAAAACAACCAATAAATTCGTACAAATCTATGTTAAATATTATGGCAAAACTTCCGACAATATTTGGTTTATAAAAATATTTAGTTTATCATAAATGTATGGCCTTTTCTACTATAGATGTAACTATTATTTAATCTATAATCTATTAATTTTGTATATACTATGCTTAGATGATATGAATCAAGCTGTATAACTACTATAAACGACCTTTTTTGTGAATAACACAATTTTTCAAATACAAAATCGTTGCCATATAAATACGGAATAAGTAATAAATAATCCATAAATTACTTTTCGAAGAGCAGTATTACTTAACCTTACCTATCTAGCGTGTCGACATTTTAACATGCGAGTTTCACGAGACAATTCATTCTTTGGTAATAACTCCACAGACTAATATTGCTTACAAAGCATCAATGCATTACCAAAGCCAGTTATACTGTGGGCAGGTTCCCATCAAAAAATAACTTTAATATAGCATAACTTTCAATACGAAACTTATTTAATGGTTGTCATGTGTTGCATTGAACCACAGTACCTATAGCTAGCAGTGTGCGGCAGCAGACATGCCTCAAACTACAGTTATTATTCGTTCGTAATATAAATACTTTATCCAAAAATTTCAGTCTCCGAGTAACTTATTTCTTTTCCTCTGAATTGCTGAGGGCCTTGGGCTCAGCTCCCAGCATCAGCTGAATTTCTTCTGAACTCTTACCCTTCGTCTCCGGTATCACGAAGAATATAAATACGAAACCGAAAAGCATAATGCCAGCGAACATCCAAAATACCTGGCCTTGGCCCATGGCGGCATTCAATGAATTGAACGTGCTAGTGACAGCGAAACTTAGGAGCCAATTGAAAGTACCCGCGGTGGAGCCGACGAAAGCTTTGATGTCGATTAAGCAGAGCTCTCCCGCCATCATCCAGGGAATTGGACCCAAACCAATGGAGAAAGCAACGATGAACAGGGAAAGAGACACGAGCGGTAACCATGAGATAGCCAGAACGATATCAGCCCCCTCGCCGTGCACTTGCTGCAAGAAGAAGTACACTCCCAAGGCAGTGGAACAGACGCACATGAGCAGAGCGGACGACAGAAGCAGGATACGCCTTCCCAATTTGTCGACTATCAAACTTGAAGTGAACGTCGCTGCGACTTGAATGACTCCGATTATGATGGTGGCTATAGCGGCTTCTATGCTCGCACCGGCACTTGCGAAAATGGCTGAGGTATTGAAAATGACAGCGTTGATACCAGAAAATTGTTGGAACAACATGAGAGCGTAGCAGATAATTAGGGCTTTGATGGCCGTTTTCTTAGTGATGGAGTTGAGGAAAGACACTGGATTTTTCTTAGAATCTTCTACCCTCTCTATTAAAATGTTCAACTCGCTGTCGACGTCGTATTCTTTTCCGCGGAGCCAGACTAGGGCATCCTTGGCTTCCTTGTTCTTTCCCTTCACCGCAAGGTAGTTAGGCGTCTCCGGCATGAAAAAGAAGATGGCCCCGAATATGATCGGGATCACAGTACAGAGAATGTTAAATACGAAGACGCTCGTGTAGCTCCCGACACTATACGCAAAGAGAATACCGACAGTGACCATCAATTGGAAGTAGCTTCCTAAAGTTCCTCGTATGGAATCTTGTGCTATTTCACTGGTATACGCTGGGGCTGTTACGCAGAAAGCGCCACCTGCTACACCAGTGATGAATCTTCCAGCCATGAGCATTCCAACGTTTGTCGCGAAGGTAATGAGCAACCAGCCCAGAGTGAATGGTAACACGAGGAGCAGCATTGTAGTCTTGCGGCCTATGGCGTCCATGATAAGTCCAATAGGGAAACAAACAGCGGCAGCACCGAGGTTCACCAAAGAGGATACCCAATCGCCTTCTGTTTCGGAAACGTCGAAATCGTAGTGTGTGCTATTCGGCTGCGTTATTCTGAAAATGACGGGCGACGACCATCCCAACATACTGCCAGCGGCCAGTGCCCCAAGTGTGGCTGAAATGTAGAAAAAAACATAGATTATTTTGCTGCCTCCCTACTTTATATTCGTTACACACTTTCTTCCACATAATCGTGAACATAACATGCCATTACTATTCTTTATTTTTCAAAAGCTGAAACTTTTTTACATGCGTTTCATATTCAAATTATTTAAACAGGTGTAATGAAACTGAATTATACGTAGTTTCGAATCAGCTAAACTGCCTAGTTTTGTTTTTTAACACTACGATTATACTTTGACACATTCTGTGATGTAACGTATTATTTATAAACTATAGTGTTTTGGGTTTCGTACCAGATAAAGCCGCAATGTACTGGGGCAGCTTACGGCCGCTGTCTCCCCGGGGCTCCACCAACACGGCTTGAGATACACCCACTTCTGCCATGGCGCCGTTTGTGCCTCCCGTTGGCTGGAAATAAACAAAAGGCAACATTTAGCTAATGCAGCAGTAAAATATTAATGACAGATCACTTGAAATCGCACCATCTATTTGAAACTACATAAGGGGATGTTGGCTAATCTTAAATTTAAAAAATCCGTTAAGATTATGTTTATAAAGAAGACAATTAATTATCTGTTAAATACATAGAAGAAACTAAAATAAAATTACTACTAAGTAGGTAGATATTTTTACCAAAACAAAAGATTTTTAACTCGGATTAAAATCTCGCAAACTAGCACGTGTAGTAAAAACTACGTGCAGTAAAGAAAAACCTTCTAAACAATTTGTCAATTTATATTCTTATCTCAATAGTGTGCAAATAATATTATATAACAATAAATTATATAGCCTGTTATCATCGGACCAAATACTGTAATAATGGCATATTCCGTTTATCAAGGCTATTGGTATTTATTGTAGCGATATGGTTTATCTTTACCTTTTAAATATTTTATGGCTGAAAAGAAAAGTTATAATAATTTAATCGTTTGAATCTTAATATAGCGCAATGGTTACCATGTTGGACCGCTGTTTAATGGGTTCTCTAAGTTTGATTCCCAGTGAGGAATACATTTGAATGATGAATTTAAATTTTTGTTCTCGGTCGGCGCGCGGCGTACCTATGTCCTTTGTTTATTTGTATTATTCATGGCAGCCACGAGACAGAAAATAAAAGTGTGGGGCTATGATTATTTATGATAATGCATTTTTAATGATGATAATTTGTTTCTAAGGTGTTCGTTTCGGATAAGACTGGTTATCTAGTTGACCGATGCTCTGATCACTTATAGACTTATTTTAGTTAAAGGTAAGTATGTAATAGATAGTAGGTACCTATCAAATTAACATTTCTAATTTTTAGACATAAGCACTATGAATTTACTTTCTATTACAAATATCTGATTTTATTTGATTAACAAAAATCCGATAAACTTATAGCACTTCATACATTATTAGCAATGGGTCTCTCTATTTACCATACAACCAAACAATCACGCTTGTCATTTCATACCTAATCTGTAACTTTAATTCCCCGCGACTATACACGTTTCTAAGCATGAAAATAGTGCATAATGGCGGCAAATTAGCGCTTTGTTCGTCTTTTTGCAACCGGTTTCATATTTCCTGCTGTTAATCAGCACAATGATCAACAAACAGATCAAAATCAACGCTAAATGGGCACTGCGCAGTTACAATGTTTTTAATACACGAATTTACTAAAAATTACAGTGAAATCTAATGTGGTCAATTCATATTTATTTATTTTACTGTCATCAGTAATCTATAATATAATCTAGGTATACTAATAATATAAAGTTGAAGAGTTTGTTTATTTGAACTTTGAACGCGCTAATCGCAAACTACTAGAATGATTTGAAGAATTCTTTTAGTGTGTCTATTTATCGAGGAAGGCTATCTATAGCCATAACATCACGATGAGATGAATAGAAGAGGATCAGCAATAAAAAATATTGCGAAAACGGCAAAATAACGCAGATGGAGCCGCCGGCGATTGCTAGTAAAAAAATCTAGTATGGAGCAAAGATCGTTTCACAATATGTTTGTAAGGATTAAGTAAAAGACAATAGATGTGAATCAATCGATGATTAATGATTAAGTGCACTCTACGTGCGTCATTTATAAATATTGAAATTGTAAATTCACCCAGTCACTATTTTTGCTGAAGCGAGTATCAAATCTAGGTCCTAAATCAAAAAATGACATTATGAATGTTTAATCACAATAAAGTCTCACTAAAATATTGAATAGTTCAATTTTAATAATTAAGTTCCTGATCTATAACATTCTTGCCATTGGTTCTTAGGGGTTGAACGATGCTTATTAATTAACAAGTTTGTCAAACATATACAGAACTATCTATGTTGTTGATGTAGGTATAAGCAGCAATGTAATGGAAAATTATAAGCCATTTCTTATTTTGCTGGTAAAATCGGATTATTCCCGTTGGGTCCCATTCCCGTTCTTACCCATCCCACTAGACCCCGAAAACGATTAATTTGATTTATAGTTATCGGTGTAGATTATAATTTTAACAGCTATAGATAGTGCTCTATTAAATTAAAAGTCTAGAACTAACCTAGTTGATATCGGACTAGTTATAATGAACTTGTCAAGATGGTTTAATTGAAATTCATGACCGTGAACTGTTTCAATCATCGTTGGTAAATATCTAGTTAAACACTGTTAGTTTTGTGCTTCCACATAAACGTAATGAATTCATTAGTTAACTACTCAGTTTCTTTTTATTACTAGAATGAGAGGGTAACAAAAGTAGACGGGCCATCTGATATAAGCCACCTTTAGACTCATCAACTTGGTCAACACCCCGATACTGCTGACTCAACGAAGAAATTAACTATTACCATTCTATTAAAACTTTTTTAATTACCTATTTTGAAATTATTAAAGCATAATTTTACATGAATTACATAAATCGTTAATGGGCCAATAATATAATAATATTCTGCCAAGTCAAAATTGAGACTCAATTAAAGCATCTTAAAATTAACAGACTTTGGTCAAGATAAGTCGCCTATATTTCACTGGCCTCGAGTGAAAAGTTAACACAAACACACACCCACAAGCTGTAGGTACTTTAACTTGAAATTATCAGGAAGGTGGTGCACCAAAACCTTGGACAATTAGAACATTGGGGCAAGGACAAAATTTGGCGAATTTATCGCAATAATCGATCGATAAATATTCGATATCCATCGTCAAAATCTTATCGACAATGGCCGTGTCAGAAGGAAAACTTGGAGCAAGAACCGATAACACTCGTGGTAGGTAAATCATTTTAACTTGACTAGGAAAATTACAAAGTTCGTAAGATACGAGTAAATAAATTTACTCATAACTCGAGACGAAATAATATTTTATATCAATAATCACATTGTTTTGTGTTTGTTATCTTGCTACATTACCCATGATGACGTGATGTGATAACTGTTAATGAACGATTAATCTACGTAACAAATAAATTAGAGTAGGTAGGTAATTAAGTAATAGGTATTACATGATTTGAAGATACATATCGTACACCTATGACTTTTTTTCATGGAAAAACATAATAACACAAGTGACATATCTAATTAATGACGACTCATAAACATTGTATGATATGCTAATGCTAATTAGAAATACGAAGATAATTCACTACACTACATTGTCGGTATAACAAATCACACAGTCAAATACTTAAATGGACAATTACATATTATGCACAAGTCAATAACGTAACCCATTTACGTAATAAAAGTAATACCTACCTAGCGCAAGAAACAGAGTCCAGTTAATTACATTTTTAGTTTTATTACTTACTTACATGTCGCTAGAATAATTTATTGTCAATTGTATTTTTATAATGGATTTGAGTCGGCGACTACCGTCTTACTTATATTATTTTACATCAATTGTTTTTATGAAACTAACTCATCTTTTATTAAATTTGTAGTGACACGATACGACTGAAATCTCGATCATGTGAAATTCAACCATCTCATTGACGTTTATTTGATCGAGTTGTTTAAAATAGACATCCAGTTTAAATATAGTTGAAAAAATAATACTTGTTTACCACTTAAATTGTCGTTTGCAACGGGCAATTTTCAAAATAATTGTGCGATTCGTATCTCCATAAATACAAATGAGTCAGCAAGAAAAACACTGTCTCTGAATATATTCATGTAATCAAATATTGGGTTAGGAAGGTTTGTTTATGACGATATAAAGTGTTAGGGTGTATGAACTTATAAGGATAATGTGATCACAATATTTTTGCTCAAAAGTTGCTACTATAATTTTATAAATTCAATTCACATCTATGTGATATTTGAAATGTGTATATGTATTTTTAAGCAATACTTTTGTTATCATAATAAAATCTCTTATGATAAAGTACAGGTTTAAAGCATAGTGCAATTATGCGACAAATATGCGCTTGCATATACAAACAATAAATACAAAGAGGGTAGGAAAGTCATGTTGTTGCCAGACTTCGCACATCCGTAAGAACGTTACATAGATCGTTATATAAATCACTACGATCTACGATTCACCATGTCTTCCTTTATCATTACAGCACTAATTACAAGCACTAAATATGCTAACATCGCTAAATAATTAGATTAGAATACAATATCGATTCATCGAAGTCTTTGGGTAGTGGGACGGGTGAGAATGGGAATGGGAGCCAACGGGAATAACCCGTTGTGACATAAATTTAAAACAATATTTTCGTGTTGTGAAGGTAAAGTAGAGGACAATGATCTTTTTATGGTCAGGTTGGTATTTTACCGCTTAGGCCATAAATATAATATTTTTATAGGGTTGATTTCTTGGTTTTACGACAAATAATATTGTTTTCATTTGAAGGAATTTCTTTAACTGAACTTGCTTTATGCTACGTTAGATTCCTTTAGAGATTTTTAACTATAGTTATGTTATGTACGACTTTAATACTAAACTGCTTTTGCTAGTTAATTTTTATTCAAATTATTTTTATTAATCTTAAATCTCCATGTTTATTTGTATGTCTAAGCATAGATATGTCTTGAACGGTTTCATCATCCCTTTCTTAGCTTTATTGATTCAGTTTACAGTCATTTAAATGTGATGAAATTGCCTGAGCATACTACTCCATATTTATAAATGCGATTTTATTGTAATACGATACTACATACCTTTTATGTTAAGTACTATACATATCGAACTTATTTTGTTTATTACGCTGGTATAAATGGTGATAATTACATTAGTAAGGGTTCTTATTGCGTCTAAACTCCATTATTCGCAAAATATTGAGATAGGTACCTATAATACCCGAGCCTTATTCGGCCAATGTAATTCGCACAAAAATCTCGCATTCATACAGATAATACATAGCGATAAGCGATGCTATAAGCTACCTGTTTTATCATAATTCTATGGTGTATCAAAACAAAGGGTATCTACATATTTACTAAGCCTTTAATGACCCGCTAGAGGATTCGCTAACAGATAGCTACAAAATTTATCACATTTTTTTTACAAACCAAGATTATCAGGTCTGAATTTAAATAGACCTTAAAGTAATCGTAGTCTAAAAGTCCTACCAACGTGAGTTGAGGTAAATATATGTACATTAATGTATCTAAGTATAATTATGTCAATGAAAAAAAATAACAATTTTGTAGACGACAGGTAAGCTATCATTTTAGACGTAGAAACTTGTAGACTAACATTGACTGAATTTTTTTTTTACTATAACAGGTTACTCACGATTTGTTTGTTTACACCGATATTTCTACCCAATTGCATGGGTCATGGTCACGGCGAGACGTCTCGCCCGCTAAGTTTTAAAATGCTAAGTGTCCGCGATGATAAAAGTTTAAAATCGTAAATAATTATTATCCTTAAATACCCGTAGGAAGTAGCCTGAAGACATGCTCGTAGTAGGAAAGCGAGAGGCAGCAGCGACTGGCACGGAGACCAACAGGTTGGCAGTCAGGATGCCAGTAGCCAATGGAGGACAGATCGGGAACAAACCCAACGTCACAGCCGTGGATGCTCGCGAATTGAACATTATTGAACCTTTACTTTTTTTAAACGGAAACCACTGAGATCAAGAACGTTGAGCCAATATTGTCTATGGGTGATTTTTTTTTAATTGAAGGACATGAAGTAAGAGTCCAGAGTTTTTTTTTTAATTAATTAGGTTTTGTGGATACCCTTTCACAGCTTTCAAATACGTTTACACTTATTAAATTAAAACAGATTTTAAACACCACTGTTACATAAATTAAAACCAACTTGAACAGACGATAAATATTATCTTAAGATAAGTGGATACTCGGGAGCATTTCACCGAATGTTGAAATGCATTGATAAATATTTCGATACAGCTTCTTGGATAAGCAGTGAGATTGATCTGTTATCTGACACGATAAAATTGTTTTTCAACTGTATAAGAACAGAGGGCATATCAAGCTATCAGTATTTGTTAATCTTAACTTGTCTGTCTTCTGTTTTAGGAGGAAAAGGGGTGTCTTTTGGTCAACGAAGTCAGTTGGTTACAATAATTTAAAACTGCTTACCTAGATAGCTATATTTATTTAAAATGTTACCTTTATAGAAGCTATCTTGTACCTACTTGATGGTAAAATAACAATATTAATAATAATAATAAATATTCACTATAGCTGCTACTGGTTTTAGTGAAATCATAATTGATGGCTTTTATCAGATGATTCTACGTCAGGAAAGTCCGGCAATTTATAAAATAAACCCATTTAAAACTGTAATCAATTTTCTACATAGTGTAATTTTATTTTATTTTATTTATTTATTGAACACCAACATAATGTACACTTATACAT
>LGAG01001150.1:79645-94944 GCA_001278395.1 Lerema accius | reverse complement strand
CGGCGGTTACCGACTGAGTACCCGTTAGGTTAGATATCACCATAAAAATACTGTACCTACAACAAAAATGTCCCACTTTTTCCATGCGAATAGTTACATGCTTATACCTACACACACGATGCACTTCATGTCATTGCAACATTTACCTATGTTATTCCAGAGATACAGACACACACTGGTAGGTAAATACTTAACTCCTGCCATCGGTAGGTAGGTAGGTACCTAGTACCTACGGTATATTGTAGAGAATCATCACGAGAATATACCTACCTATTGGTTGCGGATGATAAGTTACTTCGAGTTTACTCAGTTAAGAAGATGTAAACAACGCTCTTTCTACGGTAGATCACTAGTTTAGATAACTAATAAATACCTAATCTTCTAAGTACCTACTTCTACTACTACTTAAGTACTAGTAGTAGATAAAAACACGAATTATTTATCATTGTTAGCGCCTCGTCTTAAAAAATCTTTTCCCTTACCTACCTACAGAGGTTTAAAAGAACAAGCACTATGTAGAAAGCTTGTTAGGTAGTAGGTACCATAACAATAATGACCAGGTATTTAATAAACTACTTACCTACGTGACAAAGGGCCTTGGGATTGAACTACCTACATAGGTAGTAGCTAGTAGGTAACTAAACTACTCTTGCCGGCTATAGATAATGATTAGTACAATCTCGTTGTACCTAGGTACCTACTTAGGTACCTACATATTAGTTTTAAATCACTTGTCAACAGTGAGTTTGTTAATGGTCATAGGTAGTAGCGGATACGATTTCTGTCTCGCATTGGATATCATCGTGCCAAAGGCGCACACTATGCAACTAATCTCGTAAAATTAACCTTTTATTAAAATAGGAATAGGTACCTAGACACATCCTGGATTTTTTTCCATTACATTAACTCCAACTTACCTGATTACAATGCGGGTAGGTAGGTACCTAGATATATATTTGTCAGTTGCCTTGTAGGTATATTTATAAACATCCATTATACCTACTTATTTAATATTTTCCTCTGTTTCTATAATACAACAATCTGTTAGCTTCCATCGTCAGTCCTAATGTCCTTCCCGCAATTCCCTTTTATCCTATGTATTTGTTGTGCTCGTATTTTTTTATTTATTTGTAGCCAGTATTTTAAAATACCTACCGTAAACCAATAGAATATTGATTCAATAAAAACATCAACTTAAAATTCGGTATTTAATTTAGGTACCTAGGTACCTATTATGTATACCTAGGTACATCTTATTTGTCTATAGGTAGGTACTAATACTGATACCTACTAATAATATTATAAAGAGGTAGGTAATATTTTTTTGTTTGTTTGTTTGTATTGAATAGGCTCAATAACTAGGTACCTACTACGATTTTGTAGACCTCATTATTATCTACAGAAAAGTCCGCGGTAGGGTACCTACCTATATCTAAGTATTATAGTTGCGCCGATATAAAGACTTTTATAGTTTAACAAACTATTTAAATCGTCAACGAAAATAAGATTTCGATATTCATATATACCATGGTATTTATACTTATCTAAATAACTTACCTACTTATTATTTATCAGTAGGTAGTTCACTACCTTTACATTGCTGTTTAAATTATTTTAATCGGACACTCCGGCTAATTACCCGACTACGGCGAAGCTAAAACGAGGGTTATGATTTTGAAAAAAATAAACATTTTCTGATTATAACGTGTTTGGTATCAAATGAAAGGGCATAATAAGCACATTTCAAAAATATGTATGTTGTATAATTTTGCTCGCGGACTTGCTCACATAAACTGGATAAATAGAAAAAAATTACACCTCCATATCTTCTATGCCTATCGTTTCCTGGTCCTAAAAATCTTAACTAACTGTTTTCTATCAATATTTTCTTAGTTTTTAGAGCGTTTTTTTTCGTAGTCGGGTTTCAGTTTTTATAAACAAGCAGGATTAATTTTATGATCTTTATTTCTGAATCAAATTAATAGTTTATGTGACTGCTGGGTCACGATTGACTATTCTGCAATGATGAAAAAAATTATTTCCGTAAGCGAAGCTGCGGGCAACAGCTAGTCTTTTATAAAACAGATGATGTGATTACTGTTTATATCTATTTATCTACCTAGTCATTAGAAATTGCTAAAATCTAACATCAGATATTGGTAAGTTACTGAGATTATTGTTGATACAAATGATCGTTTCAAATTATTTTACATAGGTTTAATATCATTTATATTGCTAAACTAGTGGACCTGCCCTCACTTCGCTTCGGTGTAGCTATTATCTACCTGTTATTCCGCGGTAACAATCACGTTAACAAGTCTAAACGTATTTTAGATTAGGGCACCTCATATACCTACCTACCTAAGCTACAAACATGCCAAGTTGTTGCTTGAAATGTCACATAGTGTAAATGATAAAACAAATGATTACCTTCTCTGTTTTGTGTTTTTTCAATGTGTCTGACCAGTGATACAATGTCCATAAAAACTTTAAATTGTAATAAGTTTGATGGAGTACCGACTTTAATAAAATAAAGCCTAAGTAACACGCTTAATAAACATTATGAATGTACGTACCTACCTATTAACCTACCCATACCTATATTAATGGGATGAAACTACAATATTATTAAGAAATTACCTAAGCTGATTTGATGATGGACACCGAAGGTGGCCACAGGTACCTACTTTTTTAGCAAATTAGGTACACAACCCCATCAAAATTGAACTTGTTATATTCGTTAAGGCAAGGACAATATTTGTAAAAGATGTTTAGGGCTTACTGATACAGTCGTGAGGAGTTTCGATGGCGTTGTGTGGTTTGCTTATGGAGGTCCTATGGCCACCTTCGGTTTCCATCATCAGATCAGCTTAATTTCGTAATACCTATATAGTATTGCGGTTTTATTCATTAAAAAAATTTTAGCTCAATCGGAAACCGGGAAGTTGGTTTTCAAGAGGATCAGATATTTTTGGTCGTGACTGTAGTACCTACATTGACAATAAAAAGTTCCTAAGACTTAGGTAGACCTACAACTTTTACCTTTTGATTTTAGTGGTTTTTGTTATGTTTTGTTAATGTATGGATTTTAAAAGGTGTACCTACCTAAATATGAAATGTAGTAGGTTCATTTAATTTCATGTACCTAAGTACTTAAATTAATGCAGTTAAATAAATACAGGAGATATACCTACAAATGAGTATTTCTTATTTGATTTTTAAAATAGTAGGAGAGTTTTTACCCGTTTGCACCAGAAGGAGGGATAGGTAGGTACGGCTCTTGTTGTGTTTGTCTGTGGCGTCATAGCTCCTGAATAAATTTAGCAATTAATTTTTTTTTGTATTAATGGTGACTTATGTGCGAGTACACCTACTTTTAGAAATGTTCAATGAAATCTGTTGAGCCGTTTAAAAGTTGTAAGGGTCTTAGTGGTGAAGGTGAAAGTGTGGAAGAATCACCGAATGTCTGCAAATATATTGTAGGGGGGTCTCAAAATAAAATAGCGCACTGAAATAGAATATTGACGACTTTATCGAGTGTTCTTTGCTTCGTTTCTTAATTTTTTATTTAATTCCTGTTATACAGCAAAGCCACTTAGCTACGTTGGACGACTAGCCAACGCAGAACAGATGCAAAACAATGGTACCTATCTCTTAGTTCGGTTATTTACTATAGCATTCATTTTGTTCTTGAGCTGTTCTAATATTCTTATTGTTTCAAATTCAAATCATTAGAAACTAATAGCTCACTTAATTAATCTCAACAATATAAGTAACATTACAGAAATGAGGAAAAAATAATTGGTAGATACCTTATTTCTCAATTGTTTGAATTCCGAACAGATAGATTAAATCACTGTGAAAGTACCTATTGTAGTAGGCATTATGGTGCGAGGACTGTAGTTGTGCCGGTGGAGCGGTCGCGTGGACTGCCGATACTATCCACTATGTGAGTGACGACTGGTGAGATCACATCTGACATGTAGGTACCTGTCAGTGGACGGTGTGAGCGCTCGGCGGACCGTCACCGTCACTGCCGCATGCTTCACAGTCGCATGGCCCTTATAAGGACTGCCATTAAATAAATATTATGTGCATCTATTTCGCATTCTCCGCTCAGATCGTTTCACATTAACTACCTAATTATTAGGTACTTAGCTAGGCTGTGCTATGCGTGCTGCCGCTCTGTATGAAAGTCCCCGGCGCCGGCGAAGGTCGTTGCGTGTCGTGTGAGCCGCCGCGCTTCATGGAGCGCGGACCGGGCCTCACCGGTGACCGGTGGTCGGTGGCTGGTGACCCGCTAGGATCACTTCTCAGCGTCGATGGCTGCCCTCCCGGCCTCCCGCCCTGTAGTCTGATCTGCCGTCTTGCCGCCGAACCCTTACAGCTTCAGCACGTCTGTCGGTCTGCCCTGGATCTGGTACACGTATAACCATAGTAGGTACCTACAGCTTAAGCACCTGCCCAGCAGGCAGTGTGATGCTCCTCTTCGTTTTCATCTTCTGCCAAAGTTTCCCCACTTGTTAGATGATGCCGCGATGCAGCAATAGAATTCAAAGATCCTTCGAAACGAAATAGACTTCAATAAATGATCGTTTATTAACAGTGAACGTCATTGATAATACGATGCAAGCGGCGAGCGGTGACCGTCCGCCGCCGCCGCGAGCCGCACCACATTCCTGCATTATTCACCTTCATTTTTCCCACGCTCTTACATTATGCCGGTGTGTTATTAATTTGAGTATTGTTCCAACCTTGATCTGTTTTCCTCTAACGAGGAATGTGACACAGGCACATACCTTCGCGTTGCCAGCGCCACGTCATCCGGCGCGCCGTCGACGAGCTGATGACACCTGCTACCAATGTCCATGTAGCACTGTAGGTCTGTCATGTTCTCGGCTCCGCATCAGATCGAATAGTCCCGCAGAATCCAAGCTCCGAGTTTGCAGTTTATCAGTAACTAACTGACCCGGCAAACGTCGTTCTGCAACATATTATTATTAAATAATATGTCTCTGAGGATAGATGGTCGCTTCTTGTATAAAGTATGGCACTCGTAAGTACTTCATGTTAAGATATTAATATCAATATTATGAACTAAATAAATATTATACCTATTTCATATAAATAAACATTACGCGAGCTCTACCATGTCCAACTACTTTGAAAGAGGCGGTAAGTAAATATTACCCTACCTATAAGCGCGTTGAAATCTATTGTTGAGAGATTTAGCTCCAATGACGCCAGATTTTATTTGCAAATCAATCGAACAGAGAAAGAAACCGGTTCAGACGTCATCACAATTATACACAAATTTTATACACACACAACACAATAAAAATGTACGAAGTGCGTTCAATTCATTTATTTCGTCTTAAGAACCAATTAATAACACACATAGGTACCTTACAAACGTCAAAATTAACAATGATATGAAAAACATAAAAAGAATAAAATAAAAAAAACATTTAAGTAGGTACATCATTGCAATAAATGTTTCTATAGTGTCGATAGATAGGTAGGTACCTAATATCTACCTACCTACCTATTATCATTATCATCTTTACGAAGGACAATCATAATTTAAGCTTAAGTAAGTTAGTGTTGGCGGGAGGAAAAAAGCCGCAACAAAAATTCTCTCGGTAGATACTCTTTCTTTAAAAAAAATGGCTAATTATTACAAGGTCATTTACAGTACGAGTTTGGTAGATACCTATGATAGTAAGAAATGCGAGACAGTAATACCTAGTGAGTTATACCTGTCATTCAGTTAAGGATCAAAGCTAGATTTATTTTAGGCACTAATTAAAGTGGTCAGTAACTTAAAAATCCCAGCAGTTACATTGAGCAGTGGAAATAATGAGTTGGGCAGTAAAATATTTTTTAGGCAGTAAAATAAAAAGTGTGGCAGTAAAACATGAGCAGTACTAAAAATACAAAGTGCCGGTAATTTTTTCATAATAGGGGCAGTTCAATAAGTAACTGGGCAGTAATACATGAGCAGTAATTTAAAACAAATTGGCCAGTTACATCGGGCAGTTATTATAAGCAGTTAATGTGGGCAGTTAAATTAGATAATATTTTTAAATAATGAAAAGAATTTGTCAAAAATCTCATTGTTAATGGTCTTTGGTTGGGTTAGGTTAGGTTGGTATCTTTTTATTCGTTCGGAAGGACGTCAGCGGGTTTCCGACGACATCTGTGACATAATCCAATTATACAATAATGATAATCGTGTAGACTTTAATTAAGTGGGCAGTAAAACTTATAAAATGGCATACCAAAAAGTTAAGTAAAAAACGCGTTATTTGACGACGAACACTAAAATGTGAAGGTGTGTTAGGTAAGGGTTAGGTTTAAATTTCGTTTGCCGTATTAAATCTTTATTTTAACCCTAGGAGTTACTGCCCTCAAGTTGCTGCTCACAAGTTACCGACCAATTGCGACTTTATAACTGCCCACTATTAACTGCCCATTTAATTATTTTACTGCCGAAAAATATATTTATTACTGATCGTTTTCATTTATTTTACTGCCCAAACTTTACTGCCAATGTCATCAATTTTACTGACCAAAATCGAAATATATTACCGCCGCGTTAAACTAGTGCCTTTATTTTATGCAAGTATCCGGCGCGGACCCGGCCGCCATGCATGCATGACGACCACTTCAAGCTAGGTCTAGGTATTGTATTTCTTAGAATTTTGTTGAAAAACCAAAACTGTTATAGCTCCGTCATGTCTCTGAAATATTTTTTTTAAAAGCACATTTTGTCTAAGTAACTATTAGATATTTGATAGATACCTAAAGCCTATGAAAAAAAAAATAGTGTATACTCTACACTTAAAAAAATGAACATACAAGTACATAATTATTATTTAATTAAAAAATTAAAACACTACCCACAAGTAGGTAGTGTGGCACACATACAAACACATATACCTACCTATCTACCTACTTCAGATGGGAATCCCCGAAGACAGCAGTTCACGTTGATGTTGATATGTCCGTGATGTCCGTTGATGTTGATCTTCCGTGTATAGTTTGACGCGTGAATCACAGTGTTATCTATGGTGGTATTTCTATTTCCACTGCAGAGCATTTACATTTCGGTTCAAGAGAGTGAATCCTAAACAACGACTTACCTAATTAATTTGCAATAACATTCAGTCCTGTATTAGACAGTGATAGCTTAGTTATTAGAAGGTTGGTCTTTCGGGAGTTCTTGATTTGAACCCCGGGCACGCATTTTAAATTTTCTTAGATTTATATGTGCGTAAAAAAAAAATTACCACTTTTTTCCATGTAGGAAAACATCGTGAGGAAACCTGTAGGGACCTACACCTGAAAGTTTTCGATAAAATTATCAAATAGGTATGTGTGAAGTCTGTCATTCTGTCAATCAGCACTTGGCTAGCGTGGTGGTTTACGGTCTGTACCCACATATCGTGAGAGGAGAACCGAGCCCAACTATTGTTTCAGTGTGTGTGTGTGTGTGTGCAGGTGAGCGGGCGGCATGGGGCCGGCGCGGCGGCGGCGGGCGGCATGGCGGTGAGCTGTCCCGAGGTGATGTACGGCGCCTACTACCCCTACCTGTACGGCCGCGGCGCCGCGCGCTCCTTCCACCACGCGCCGCACTTCCAGTACGATCGGGTGAGCGACTCACGTCACATATCTACACCACTAGGTACGTCACTCCACCACACCTGACGTCCTCGTCCTCGTCGTGACAAAGAGCGCAGTGCGTACAGATTCACGTTTCGTTGAACATGTTGTTTTGGTACCTACTAGTGATAATTCGACGATGGACGCATTGCTTATTTATCGGTCGCGACTAAATTGTCCGTCGTTGCGACGGCCGCGGCCGGCCGCAGCCGCAACCTCGCGAGCCGCAGCCGCGGGCTTGAATAAATTACATTAAAATTAACGATAACGCGAGCCGAACTAGCCTCATTCCGACTTAAAAAACCCGATTAATTTGGAACAAAGGTATAAAATGTCAACGACGTAACGTTCAATTAATTCTGTTAGATTAATTCGATACCTGCGCTGCGTCAGGATCCGATAAGGGCGCCGTGAGTCGTAACTGCTGTGAGCGACCAGAAATACACTTAGATACTATTCAACTTTTATGGAATAATGTTAACGACTCGACGACAGTTGTAGTATTGATAAGATACAATCTGCGGATGGAAACGCACTAGGTACCTACACATAAACACATTATCAACGAGGTACAATCGGTAAGATGAATGTAGGTAGAGCTTGGTACCAACTGATAGTAAGTGGCTCCTTCATGTCTTCGTCCTGTCTGTCACATCATCTCACTCATAAACAAGATCGTGCGGGAAGGTCGTGCAGATTTTCAGGTTTATTTCTATTAAGTATGTACTTAATTATGTCACATCTTAACAACGAAAACTGGAAAAAACTTTCATGATTGATGATTTTAAGATCGATTATTTATATATACGAATATACTTAATGGAAATGATTCATCATCACAACTTTTAATTGTCCCACTGCTGGGCTCCACCACGCTGGCCGAGTTTGTATTGGCAGCCTTCCACACACCTTTGAAAACGTTATGGGGAAGATCCTAAGACACCTATAACTTTTGAAAATTAGAAACGTTCAAACTCGGGAATTTCCGTTCAGGAGATAAACGTCAAAACAATAAACTATCATTGCTGTTAATCATTATAATGTCTTATACCTATTTCAACTAGAAATAGACCAGTCAGACGTTGTTCTACCACATAATTTGTGTATATAATGTAAGTAACTACCTAGTTTGGTCGATGTAACTTTTGTTAGAAAATTGCTTGAGAATTTCTTATAGTTTAGCTGGTCCCTTTAAGTATCTCGTTAACGGTAGGTACCACCTAGGTACCAGCTTTGACTTCGTAAACCATACAACGGTCCCTCTATAGGTACATCACAAAATGTTTATTGAAATCGGTTCAGACGTTTAAGAGGAGTTCAGTGACAGACACACACACGATAGAATATTATAACCCTCGTGTTGGCTTCGCCGTAGTCGGGGAATACCTAAATTAAGAAGATAAAGAGGACGCCTTCCGATTTCCTCGTGAACATTGTTTTAAAGTTTGTTGGGAGGTCAGCGTCAGTAAGTCTATTACCTACCTACTTACCTGCTTAGTACCTATACGATGCTGAGCTGGATCGAAAGGAACTTGACTCATTTGGGGTGATTAACTCGAGGTGCTTCAACTGCAAAGAAAATCTGTGATAGGTATTTATTTACATTGTTTAATTACCATTATTCGGTTTATTATGAAGCGCGGCGCAGTCGGTCAACCGCTATGTTAATTAATTGCCTTTAATTATTGTAAGTATGATGTTATGACGGCCAATAACCGGCAGCCGGCTGCGGCCGCCAGCTGGTGCTATCGAATTACCGACATAAATACTGTCGCAGTTGTCGCCGGCTTTCCTCTTATCGGGAAATCTCGTCGTTCGCCCCGCTCCCCGCTCCCCGCTCCCCGAGCCCTCACTCGCGAATGTCCACAGAATGGATGGAACATTACCTCTAATGATTAGTGAACAATTCTCGCATCGTTTCGGTTTCTTTATTTGCCATCTTGCGAAACCTACATTGTTCGGATAAAAAATTGTCTACCCTCCTTTGTTATTAGCCGATGAGATAGCTTTAAATCTAAATAATTTTTAAAACCCATCTAGTCGTAGGTATACGAGCTTGAGCTTATTCATTAGGTTAAAAAAAACGAACCTAATCTGCCCATCTTGTTTATAATATTGTCGTAAATAAATTCCATCAGGATATTTAAGGGATTAGCGGTTGTAATTCGTAGTGGGTAGGTAGCTACAGCTCGGCGCAGCACGGTAGCGACAGCGACGATAATGGCCGCGACACGGAAAGGCTTTTATCGCGGTCCGCTCCGACCAGACACACGGCAGCCTTTATTTTCTCACCACACTCGTCTCGTGTCACGTGAGGCAGCAAATTTAATTTAGTGTGTTACACGAGGTCACCCTCCAGCCACACTGGCTACGGAGGATGTATTGATCGCGGTGTGTCAGTCTCGTTCACGAGACAATCAGAACCACAGATGACTCATGTACCTATAAGTAGTCGTTGCAATAGTTTATACGAGATAGATCCAAATTGTGTCTAGGCCTAGAGAATATACTATGAATAATAGGACATTCCTTTTCGATTAAATTTACCTAATGTTAGGCTTTCATTGCGTAGATCAACTAAAATTGTTACTGAAAATTTATTGAGTGTAGGTAGGTACACTTTAAAAATTAAACCTTGATTTTTCTTAGAAGGGTTAAAATAGCTCCCATCTTATTAACTAAGTAGGTAACATCACAAGTGGTAGGTACCTAACTACGGTAGTACCGACGTTCGATCCAAAATATCAACGTGGCGTATTGTTGTAGGTAGAATCTATGTCGATATGTCACGAACCAGTGATTTTTATGCCATTATTCGTAATGTCCATGTTTTTTATTTACAAGCATTTATTTAGTTTCACCTGTCCCTGTGTTTGTAATGAAATCTTGCAAGCTAAATTTCACCCACTTCCCGGTGTCGGATTGAGCTAAAATGTTACACACTGGTCCAGTCCTGATGACAACGCATGTTTATAATAAGCATGTTGTGAAACTGCTACCAAGATTGGCTCCAGACGATTGAACTCCTCAACGGTTAACAGTAGGGACTTGAAATTTTGCACTTTTTTTACTTTTTAGTTTTTTTTCTTATTAACAAGTAATAAAAGCTTAGTTAAAAAAAAACTTTTTAATTGTACCTGCTTGTTAATTAAGTAGGTTCTTGGTCACATTGGTCAATGTGATAAATAAAATTTAATTGGGCTATAGGTATATAATCTGATCATTATAAAGATAGTATAGGACAGTAGTAGGCGGTAGTGCTTGGGCCCTCTGTGTGCCTCCACCGTTGTTCCAGCGGTGGGTGTCTTAAACTATTATACGCTACACCGCACCAAACTTAAAACTCGTCAAAAGGAGGGCGAAGCGGAATGTCGTCGCGTTATGCGTGATCGATAGTTCGCACTTTCATCGCCTCATTACAATTTTATATGACGGCGGCCGCGCTGCCAGCGCCGCGCGCCGCCGCTAACGACTGACAATTCTGGTTGATAAAAAATATTTACATATTCACTTACATTCTGTTCCCTTTTAACGATTCATTTCTAGAATCATATCCCGCTGCGACCGCATCGAAACGACCTGCTCGCGTCCGTCGCTCCGTCCGTACTTGGTTCGAACCGCTACATGTAGCTAACTTTATAGGTAACTATACTATCAAAATTATTGTTATATCAACATAATGTTTAACTAATAAGTCAATAGTCGTGTATGTAGGCTCCGTTAGCTTCCGTTTCGTTCTTTACTTGTTTGGCATTCTAGTCGCGGGCGTCGCCGCGCCGCCGCGCCGCCGCGCCGCCGGGCCAGTTACACCTGGGGGACAAAATGTGATTATTTTCATTTGACTATTATCAACGAAAAACTGTCAAAGATATTTAATTTTAATGGTACCTACGTTATATACAGAAGACAAAATTTTAATTAATTTTAAATAATCAGATTGGTGCATATTTGTGTGCTGTAATCCAAGTGTATAGAGTAGGTAAGGCACACGCTAGTTTGTATGGAGCTGGACAATGATGTCGGCCGCGTGACATTGTAGATCGCTATCGGCCGCTGGTCCGGTGCACGCTGCTCTGTATTTGGCTCTAAACTACACCACATTCACGTCCAAGTCATTCCTCAAGGCGGTGTTGCATGCGCGGAGTACATTTTTTATGCTTTCGCAAAAAGTAGCTTTGCGTTAAGTCGATTGAGACAAGTCGCGCACCCGGCGTCCACTTCGTTTAGTCGGGGCAGCGATACTAAATTTAAATCTCCTTTTACATTATTGCGTAAAAGTCTAGAGGTGTGCGTACAGGTCTCTGCTCGCTAGTACCGTCCGCTAGCTATAAGGGTACTGTCGAAGGCGACATTGATACTAGCTGACCATCACCTGCAAAACTATTATTGTAGATACGAGTATACGGTCGCGTGTTCGTCCGGCTACCTACTGTCAGTAGGTCGGCCCGCGCCCGGTGAGATGCAATTGACGTGTCTATTATGTGTAGGTATAGCACATAGCTGTCATTTCGGACTGCGAGCTGCCAGCCGCGCACCCAGTTATCTCACTATTCATTTCTATCAAACGTGCTAACGCCTGATCGTTAAGCGGTGTCCTACGTACATCTAAACGGATTCTAAAAGTATGTAGGTTTATTGCTAATATAAAATTACAGAATACGTCCATTCATTCAATTAATTATGGATCATCTCGTCTATTCTACAAGTCTGATTCTAGTCGGCATGTGTTTTTTTATTAGCACTTAATGTTTAATTAATGATACCTGCATCAAACGGCTCGAGAGGTTGAATACTGCCGCTACCTGCGTCGATATGTGGCGAGCTACCGCTACCGCCACGGCGACGGGGCAGTTGTAGTTGTCACATGGTAGGTAGGTACTTTTTTAATACCTACTCGTACAGTACGCAGATTTTTTTTTACATAGTAGTAGCCGTAATTTTTTATACATGTAAGTATTGTACAGATTTCTGTACCTAGTAGATTTTCCTTAGACGACGAACAGAGAGCCACATAGGCCAGTATTTTTCTCAATATCCTCATTCATAGTACCTACTTAGAATGTTCTAGTCGCGAGCCGTACCTACTTACATTGCAAGTACGTAGAACCTCTTATCCAAAATTACAAGATATAGGTACACATTTATATCTATTTCTCTGAATTTTTCACGCAATGACTCTTGTAAACTGAATTTATAAATAGTTAAAATATATTATGTACTATACAGTGTGTCCAGTAAGTTGTACGATATAGGTACGCCAATGGGAGATAGCACAAGGTTAGACCTATTTGTTTCTTTTTAAATAAGACTCCATTGATGTTAAATACGTTTTGTGAAATTACGAGCACGAATCATAACCTCTTACCTCTCTACTCTATTCCTACCTGCCACTCCGTACTGATGTGGTGTACATTTTTGGTGTTTCTGGTGATCACTTACCATCAGGTGACCCGTCTGCTCGTCTGCCTGCTTTAAGGCATAAAAAGAAATGTGTTCTCTGACGGTATGGCATCTTAGACGTAGGTATCCTAAGCGGGAGGCATACACTGTCTGCAGTCTGACTGTTTCTATATGTATCTAATGATTAAACCCACAGTCGAAGCATCGTTCGTAGGTACCTAAGTACCTTCTAGGAGCCGGCTTGTCGTTTGAAAACTAAATAGGAATAAAAATGCTTAATTGCTTTCAATTCAGTATCTAAGTAGGTACCGCCTGCCTAGTTCGTGGAGGGCCTACCATAAATATCGTAATGTTTTGCATTTGCTGGAGCGGTCTCTCTATACTGCAATGTTGTTAATACTCTGAGAGTTGCTCAGAAGCCTCTATCTAGACTATGACACTTATAACATTAAAATTTATTGACTTTCATTCAATGTTCCTACTCAGGCTATTTTTAAGATATATGAGTAGGTATATTAACGTAACCTCTTAAAGCTCTTTGAACATTTTTGGCATAGTTAGGTATATCATGGATACCTATCACTTGATTCATTGATCAATAGTAATATATTTTTCCATGTAATGAGAATAGCAACCGACACCTGTATGGCTGTGGTATGGTTCACTTTCCCTGTATTAAAGATGTTAATACCCGGGATGATGCTATTTTTTAATCGATTTAAAAAAAGAAAGAGGTTATCAATTATTCTACATGTATGTAGGTAGATAGGTAATATTATTGAAACAGCAAAATTTTTACACAGGATTATCTAGAAGGGCTTTCTAAACAAATATACAAATTTTCATTGATGTATGTATGTATGTATGTATGTATGTGGGTATGTTTGTTTGTTTGTCCAAGCGTAGCTCCGAAACTAGTGATCGGATTTGAACCATTCTTTTTTATTTGAATGCACTTAGGTACTCCAAATTAGGGAACAGTATCATTTTTATCCAAATCGGTTGAGTAGTTTCTGAGATATGGAGTAAAACGTGTCACGGCATAGCCTAATATTAGTACGAGCTACATGTATGGTGTCAAAGAAAAAATGTCTTAAAACCCTGGTCAAATGTCATTGCGCATGAAAAAAAATCGAAATTACCAAAAAAAATCTCATATGGACCAAATGGTTCGGGTTAGATATTGGTGCGAGTTAGTGTGTCATCCAAGGAAAAACTGCTCTAAGCCTTCGTCTAAATTCCAGATAGCATAATAAAATTAATCACATTAGCCCAAAATATTCTTCTTTTTAGTTAAAAGTGTAAACTAAAAAGTATGAAATAAAATTATAATTTAAAAAAATTAAACTAATTTCAAAAAAGGTAGGTAGGTAACTGAAAAGTCCGAAATAACGGATTAGGGACATAGAATTTCTTTTGAGGTCGGTGTGGTTTTACTATGATAACTATATTGCCACCGACCTCAAAAGAAATTCTATGTCCTTAATCGGTTTGTTTTTAATTGGTTTAATTTTTTTAAATTATAATTTTATAGTAAAGCTTTATTTTACACTTCAGCGACAAATATTTCTAATGTGAAGTTATTATATAATATGGTAATACTAGACGATGCACGCAGCTTCGCCCGCGGAGAAGTTGTGAAAAAAAATATTGAATTTATCCCACGGGAACCTATAATCGGTACACAATCTATCCTATGTCCTATTTCTAGATGCAAACTGTGTGCAAGTTTCAGCTTAATCCGTTCAACGCTTTGACATTTTATTTATCATTTGTATTGACCGGGCAATATCAATAATGCCGGATTCTATTTCTTTGCCCTTAACCTACTACAATCTACCTTCTTAGATAACCTACTCTAGTTCACGAGTGTAACACGCCTATGAATGATAAAATAGATAATACCTATGGTCTTTCTTTATATATGTAGGTAGGTATAAAATCTAAGCGTACGTTTGTCACTGATTACCTACCTGATCTCTCGGCTCTATCAAAGTAGGTACCGAGGTTGGTAGGTACCTCTATCTATTTCATTTTGCAGAAAAACTTCTGCAATCTGCACGCTCTCCTAGTGTGTATACCTACGTATACCTACTCTGTATACCTACCTAGTATAAGATATTATTGGATATACCTACCTATTTTGTTCATTGACATGTAACGGTGGCGGCTTGTTGCAGCTGAACGTGCAGAATACTGGCGGCGACTACGCGGCAGGCGGAGGTGGCGGCGGC
>LGAG01001140.1:152314-199985 GCA_001278395.1 Lerema accius | reverse complement strand
GGGTAACAAGCTACCTCTATCTGTATGTAACAGATACATTCATTGCTCTGTGAGTAGTATAGAGTATAGATTATCAAACCTTTCTTAATATGGGGTGTAAGGAGCTAATTTTAAGCAAAGTTTAAGCCAACCTCACCTGCTCGTGGTGCCCCCTGCTGGATAACTGACGAGTCTCTGGCGACCGATGCTCCTGTTGAAAGGTCACTGGGTTTTGAACCACCTAGTTGCAATGTTACTTAACTCGCTTTTTTGGAAAATACCTTAATTATACAGGCTGTCGAGGTGTTGTGTTTTGTATTCGATAGCCAACAATTATACTCTCGTATAAAATATATATAGATTTGATCGTCTATAATAAAAGCCGATATTAAGATCTTTAAAGATTGTGTACTATGAAGTTCAAAAATAAATACATAGTTTAAAAGTTTATCTCGAATATTTTATGAAATAAGTTGTTAAACGTCATTCCTATATTTATTCGATGCTTGCTAACGGCTGATGTATCCGCAAAGTATTTATACATAATGTTTTCTTTATTAATCATTTCAACCCGGTTCATTCATTTAATTATGACTTTATCAGTGATGTAATGCTCCGTTAGTTGAATTCTCTAATACAGGATCAGATGTATACTTATATTTGAAATCAAACAATTTATCAATATTAATGGGAAGGAAAAGTAAATGCCGCAATGTTCAGATGTGTTGTAATATAGTAAATACACACATACATATTATAATCTTTTAGTAAAAGAGTTTATATTTATAATATTATAATATACTTTTTAAGGTGCGTATAGGTAAAAAATAAATTATTATTAAAGGAAACGTAAAATGGAGCGGTAGCAAGATGAGCTCATATTTTTCAGAATATAAATAACTGTATTAAAAATAAAGAAGAGAATACAATTTACAAAATGTGTATTATGTTGGTTGGAACATTATAATTCTAAGAATTTTCTTTATAACTTTTGTCCTGCGGAAACAGATCCGCATCCTGGGTTAAAAAATTCCCACTTGTGTGATGTAAGTCATAAACTAACTAATAGGTCAGTAAATCAGTTTGTTGGTTACATTATGATACATGAACATAGTACAAAGGTACGGAAATACAGATAAAAATAATATCTTTTGTAGACTTTCTTTGTTGTTTGTCTATATTACAATTATATTTTAATTTACAATCTACATATTTAATTCAGTTAATGTATTACAATAAACATATTATATCGGGATACAAAATATTTTTGCCAAATCTACAATAAGATGTATCTTTATTGCAGTCATAATAGCTTTGCATACAGAAAGATTGTTAAAAAATATGAAAATAGTATGTAAAATCCAACTAAAACAAATTATTTATAACTTAATGTTATAATTGTGGTTGATGAACGACAGCCTAAGAACTTTATAGTAGAATGTTGTAACACTGAATTGTTTTAGTATTGCAAATGTATTTTATTCATTATAATCTTTGTCAGGTGAATAAATACCTACAGTTAAATACTAAAAATTTGTACGTCATAAAGCAAAATCATCTCTTACTTGGTCACCTCTTAATTTATGTAAAAGCGACAGCCTCTATTACTGTTAATGTTAAGTAACTGATTAAATAATGGTTAATTAATTTTGAAATATCTATATTCCAGACTAAGTATGTTGTTACAGCACAGTTTTCTAAAAACAAAAAATAATGTGTCATTCCATTTTCTATAAAACTTCTGATAAACTTTCATTCATCCTTGTAAATTAAAGGTTTTATTAATGTGAACATTGTGAACAATAAAACACTTTTTGAAGAGTGGTTTTTGTTTTGTTATACAAATAATGTTCTACAAACTATGTGTAGATAATTAGTATTACTAGAACCATTTTTTGCCAACTAACCAATTCAATTTACCCGTATTAATTTATTTAGTAATCTGATATCTGATGACATTTTTTTTTGTTTTTCTTATACAATAGATATTATTATATAGTCGTTCGTATTAAGTGTGAATATTTAATTTTTTCAAACTATAAAAGATTCTATTTTACAATAAAATTGTATAAAAGTGCTATGATATAAGTTACTAGTAGTATGTAACATAACTACAATCAGTTTTTTGACGGCTTATTTTAAAGCGCGGCGCCATTTAAATGTTTCAAACACTCAGTATTCAGTATAGGTAGATACTATACTAGATTATAGGAACATTAGTCGTCGAAGACTCGTTATTATGCAAAAACCACGACTAAAATTCGAACCCCGTACTCGATAAGGCAGTTCAGTACACAAACTATTCACTAGCCAATCGAGGCAATTTCATACATTCAGGAGATTTTTCAATCATCCAGATTGTCACAACACTATTTTTATTTCATCAAAAACTGACAACACTGTAAACGTCAGTTTATGTCGTCTAATTAAATACGACTATAGTTGAAGCCATCTTTATGACTCCATCCATTAGATGCCGGTAAGCTTAGTATAGAGCGTGCCTAATGAAGTGGGAACACATTAGGCACAGGCGAGAACAACACGCCGTTCCCGTCCCGCCGTAAACGCTTGCAGTCGCGATTGAGTGCAAATGGTGTAAGTTAACTAGTGCTGAACGTTAATATCACCCTCAATAATACAGTTGAGTACAGTCGATTTATACCGGTATTCATACAATTGCGGTATTTTCTAAAATTCATGATAATTTTTAATCTCGTGATATTCATTACATTAAAGTTAGTAAACTTATTCACTTAATAATAAACTTATTTTGCTTTTGGTCTGTGTCAAGTCTCAAACTTTTAATAGTTTTAAAAAAACCTTATTACTCTGTGGACATGCATGTGACATTTACAAATTTTTAACCTGCGGCCAATAACTGACATTTTGTAATCTGAATGCTGTACGTCATGTCAAATGTTGAAATGTCAAACATAGCGTGTGTTGTAGTGATCTAAAGTAATCTAAACATTTTAGCTAAATTTCGTTCTTAGGTAAAATCTAATCAATATGCCGAAATATTATTGTGACTATTGTGACACATATTTAACACACGATTCACCTAGTGTTAGAAAAACTCATTGTACTGGCCGCAAGCATAAAGATAACGTGAAGTTTTACTATCAAAAATGGATGGAAGAACAAGCTCAACATCTAATAGATGCTACGACGGCAGCTTTTAAAGCTGGCAAGATTGCACAGAACCCATTTGGTAACAAAGGAGCAGCAATTCCACCGCCGTGGGATCCTTCTGTGATGGGACCTGGTGGGCCGAGGGCACCTGTTCCTTCTCCGGGAGGACCTCCTGGCATGTTGCCACCGCCATCGATGGGGCCCGGCGGACCGATGGCGCCGCCCATGATGATGGGACCACACGGACCTATGCCAATGGGAATGGGAATGCGGCCACCTATGATGGGTCCACTTATGGGTCCCATGGGTCCTATGGGACCTATGGGCCAAATGCGTCCGCCTCTAATGAATGGCCCTCCAATGAACAAATAGTGTTAATCCTTGTTTAAGACTGGTAAAAATAAATTTATCTTCAGTGATGTGGGTGGACATTAATGTAAATATCTAATGTATGGAATACTTTATACAATTTTATTATAGAAGTAAATTAAAATTTTGGTTGAATTATTGAGTATGAACCCTTCCTTGTTTGTAAATCCACTTGACATTATGGAAAAGTAACCATCTTTATAATATACCTTCAGTAGGTACTAAGAGATAAATGTTCAATAACAGTAAGAGTGAACAGTTTCAAGTGTAATTTATTATGTTAATTTACCAATAAAGTATTCTTAAAGATTGAATATTTGCCTATTTTTTTAATATGTTAAACTGTCAAGTTTAAACCAAAATTTATCTGTAATTTAGGAGTTTGAGACTGGTGTTATTTAGGGCATATAACACATTTACCGTTCAATATTTTCTATGGAAATTAAATGTCAAGCATTAAATCATTATTATTCAAAAAAATATTTGTACTTTTATATAAAAATCTGCAATATATAATTATAAAATGATTATATGCATTTTAACTTTTCATCAGGGATAAATATTATAAAAATCGTAATACAACAAAATATCCATCGAAATTACTTGGGGCATCTTATGTTTGCGCTAGTGGATGCAAAGATCTTGAGTTCAAATTATTTGCAAATAATCTCAGCATATTTCTACTCCCACGAATAAAATTTATCGTGTTCTCACGCTCCTGTTCGCATTTGAGAAGGAGAGCTATGTCTTGAGGTTGAACTCATTGTAGGTGGCAACATCACAGGACGAATGGAAAATATCAATATTACTAAATCCCCTAGTAACATGAAGCCAATGACTAAAGGCAGTATTCCATTCAGAACAGTTGCAGCATTCCTCTTGGATGTTTCCAGATCTCTTATGTTTTTGAATACAACAAAGGACACAGAGATATGAGCAAAAAGACAAACAATAACTGCATAAATCTGCAGCAAGTATGATGCATTCTTCCGTCGTACACCTCCTATAATAAATATCCCAAAGAAAATATATGTGCTGAACAAAGCAACCGGTGCAAGGAGAGCATGTGATATCCCAAGAGTTGGTGTAGCTCTTTCGTTAATGAAATCAGCAGTGTTTACTACTAAAGCGAATGCTCTTAGTTTTAGCGAGTCAACATTCATTGAACTTCCACTTCACAATATGCAACTTTAAGGTGAATTATAAAGGTAATATGATATTAGCATATTTTGAGCTTTTTAGTTCCTATTTCCTAACGAATTTGTTATAATCACAGGTTTTAATAAATCAATTTCAGCATTTAAAACTGACAGCTATTCGATGTCTTTTCATGACGTTTGATACGTCAAATTTGATATTATAATAAAATTCGTTTCACGCACGTATAATTCCGCATCGACTCTATTTCAATTATAGTTGTATGAATCCTTCATTATTAGATCGTTCTTTCTTTCTTTGGTGACAATGAATTAAAGTCTTCATAAAGAAATCTGGGAAGCAAACTTAGCGGTAAAAATAAAATAAACTTAAAACGTAATCCATGAATTTTAACAAATTATTTATCTTTAAAACAAGCAATCGAAAAAGGTTAAAATAATACTCAAAATATTAATCAACACGTTTAATTAAAATTGTATTCCAAATAACTTAAAAACTTTGAAAAATTGAAAACACTACTTATATAGTACCTTTATGTACTCAATAAATACTTACACTAATTTGTAACTATGAAGTTTTAAGACTAAATTCCTAATTAAAAATGAAGATTGGCCCCAATAGAGCATTACAAAGAAAAAAATAGCTTAAAATACCATTTCATTATGGTTTAAACAATTATCGGATGCCAGCAAAAATGGCACTTTAAGCGAGAAAAGACTAGATTAAAGCTTCTATCAATTTCATTGTCTTATTATTTACAAATTACACGTGATTAAACAATGAAAAAAAATGTCTAAGCACCGCTTTGTTTGTTACAAATTTTGATATCATAATGCTGTTTCGAGGGTAGTAGGAGAAGTCTTGCCTCGTTCCGGAGAGGTTTGGCTCCTGGTAACAGCGGCGGCGGGCTGGCTTTTGAAAGAAGTAAATTTAGGAGGAGACGATTCCGGTGCACTGCTAAAGAATTCTGCACGTCTCGCCTGTAGAATTTCAGATCTTGACAACCCATGTGTCTTAGAATATTCCGTTTCCAGCGGAAATACTCCTTGATCAACAGATTCGGGATAGTCGTGTTCAACTTCTAAGTTATGTTCGGATATAGGAATTAGATTTCTACGTGCTCCGAAATGGTGATTAGTAATAATAGGAACTGTTTTAGACGGTGGGTCAGTTGGAGATGAGACGTCATGTTTTTCTCCGGAGCTGTTAGAATTCTCTTCTTCATTGTTTACTTCGGGTATCGGCGTCGACAGCACGTCGGATCTCGGACTCGAAAATCGCCATTGAGATTTTGGCGATAACAATATTTTTGGTGTGTTTTTGTGTTCTTTAATAAGAGCGCTCGTTCTTCCTGGCGATACTGGGGGGTTGCTGGATTTAATCGTCTTTCGGTTCGTGTACGTTTTCGGTGAACCGCTGAGATCGAGGATGTTGACTTGTGATCTATTATTTCCGACGGGCGAATTTGGAGCCTGCGTCTTTTCTTTGGATAATTTTAGTTGTTCAACGGCTGAAAGTTTGTTAGATTTGTTTTGCGGGAGTGTGTTAAGCTTTACACTGTGCTGCAATAAAAGCTTCTTGAAGTCGAGCCTAGATGTTTGAGGAATGGGTCCAAATCGATCTGCGCACGTCGTCTCTGTTTTTGGCACGCCGAAAGTCCCGGTGCCCGCGCCTGCAAAAGCTTTATCCATGGGCGACCAACTCGCTCTAGTTTTAGGATCGCCAAAATATCCTGTTTCTGGTTGACGTTTGCTGTACAAAGACATTTCAGAGCTCACTGGCGACAGACTAATCGAAGATAGTGCTGGAGACTCGGCTCTGTCAGGCATTTCTTTAATATTCAATTTCTTTTTGCTTTTATGTATAACTGCGTACAGTTCTTCGTTTGTCATGGTCGATTTGACCGGGGACAGTAGCTTGGAGCTCAGATCGACCACGTTTTCTTTGGTAGTCGGAGTCGATGATTTAAACGGACCTACCGTGCGAGGATCTATCGGCGATATTCTGATGGAATCTTCGCTACCGGTGGGAGCCATTCTTTGTTTATCGAGTCCGTAAGAATCTTCTGTTTTGTTTCGATTTATGTTAGGTATTCTCTGGTTTGAAATATGTGTCCTGGGCCCGTTTGAATCATATGGAGTTCTCTTTGGAAGCGTCCAATATTTTGGTAATTGATTTTGTGCATTGTGCTGTGAAGTGGCGTAGTCGATAACACCGTGCTTGCCACGGATGTGAGCCGTGTGATATCGATGTAATGTTGGATTGATTGCGTTCAGATCGATTTTTGGGCTGGATTTCATTTGAATTTCTGGAGCTTTATTTTGCTGTACATTGATACAGAGTTTGTCAGCATCGGAATGTCGATGGTCTGAAAAGTTAAAAATGTCCATTAAGTTTCTAAGTCTAGCTTCACTAAACAATATGTTAATATTTAGACCCCATATCTACGTGTTTGTATTTTAATTAAATAAATAAATACGTGGCGCCAGTTTAGTACATATAAACGCTAAACATTACTTCAAACCTTTGTTAAAAGATTTGAGTTAATTTAAACTGTTGTTAAGATTTTTTACTAGACACTAGCCTCAATTAGGAAGCATTTTACAAAGGTAACTAATACAATAAAACATGATAAAAATATAAACAAATATGGACCATAATTAAAATACCAAAAAGCATATAGCCAGGTAAATACATTGCAAGGCTCTATTTGCCTTAAACTGTAGTGTTGTGTTGCGAACAACGCAAGTGCAGTGCATACTCGTATTTATTGGGTTAATTAACAAAACGCTTATATTTATGCGAAGTATACATTTATAAAGTGCATGGTATTATATTCACAAACAATCGAATCGAAAAGAAATATGTTAGTGGTAGGTATTATGAAAATGTTAGTTATACTATACATCATATTATAACTAAGACGAAACATTCCGGAAAAAGTTATGTAATCGTGAAAAAATCTTTTTACATTAAATGAATGATTCGTCTAGTGTTTTAGGTTTAGATGCAACTTTGTTAGTAACTGTTAGACAAGTATCAAAATTTATACTAGTGATTAAAACATTAGGGTGCATACATTCATGCTTAAAAGCAACAAAAACTTTACCTTCGAAGAACTTCGAGTTAACAAAGTCGCAACCATTGGAAGCATTCTGGATCACTGTGCAAAGCGGTGTATAATGAGTTCATGTGTATTTAAAAGAAATTTGATCATTGTAACTTTTCACCTCACTATTTTAAACACCTTAAAAATATTAATAAAGAAAGTTATTAAGAATTAGTGATGTTATGATTGTGTGATCGTCGAAGATTGAACTCATCTTCAGTTATTGTGAATGTTACAGTACAGTATTGGTTTAGTCCTGATTCCCAACAATTTCGTGTTTTGTATTTACACGATATCATTTGATGACTATTTAATTTGAGAAATTAGTTCTGTCGCTTCTCAAGAAGTATAATTAATTGATA
The DNA here is from genome assembly GCA_001278395.1 of Lerema accius. Taxonomy (NCBI): domain Eukaryota; kingdom Metazoa; phylum Arthropoda; class Insecta; order Lepidoptera; family Hesperiidae; genus Lerema; species Lerema accius. Next base: position 191,876 of record LGAG01001140.1, on the reverse strand, counting down.
TGTAATTTTGAAATAGTTAAGTATAAACAGAACTTCTTTCTTCATTTTTAATTTGGTGCAATGTAATGAGTAGGGTGAGGGTGAGAGCCGAAGGAGTGATTAAATGAAATAAGTGCGTTAATTCACAATTTTTCTATTATGATATTATTTACAAAACACAAAAAGGACACAAGAAAATATCACACCATGCACTTATAAATGAAATATTATTACCACTCGGAAGCTGTGCACGCTGCGGTGAGGAAAGCCACCATGCATTATTTCACAAAAACATTGTAAATAAATTTGATAATTTCACGTATATATTACGAACTATTTGTAATAACGATTAATATTTAAATTAAGAAATTAATATTAGCTTAGTCGTAGTAGACATGTTTTATCACAGGAGTAACGAGTAGAGTATAAAATAGGTACATAATAGGGAAGACGATTTAAAGATAAATTCAATTTGTGGACGGAATATTTCCAAGTGAAACAGTTTAACTAATTACTATTTCAATTAAATAATCTACAACAAGAAATTTATGGATTCCTAAAAACTAAGTTAAGCGTAATACAGGATTCGAATAGGTAACAATAGATTTTATTATTTACCAAATTTCAGTTCCGTAGTCTGATTCAGAAAGGGATAGAACTCGAGCCTTATGCATAGAACGATCAATAGGTACGGTGACTTTAGAAGGTGAAAGGGAACAATTTACTGGTGAATGTATAATACAAATTTCGTGTGGATCAGAGTCTAATATAGCTGATAATACTTCTAAGGAGTTATCTCTATTGTCTGGCAAAAATGCCATTGAATTGCGTTTTGGTACAGGAGTAGTCAAGGGGCTAAAAGTTAAAGCAGACAACTCCGCTACAAATTTTTCTTCTACAAAACTAGAAGTATTATTTTTTATACATTCACAAGACTTAAAATTATCAAACATACTCCGATGGCTAAGTTTTGGGGACACAGTTGCAGGATAATTGATTTGTTCCCGAAGTAAATCGGCAGTGATTTCTGCCTGAATCATTTCTAATGAGCTACCTTTTTTAGCGTTGCTACCAAAACTATCTAATTTAAGTAACTTTTTAATAGGCATTAACGGAGAGTTAGCTAACTTGTAACTGTCACTACGCTTTATTTTATTCACAACTGTATTTTCACTATTATTTTCATTGACATCCAAATGACCTAAATTATCATCTATTGTTTCAGATTTTTTTATATTACTAAACATTTTCATAACTTCAGCAACCTTTTTACTACCAGACTTATTCAAATTATTTTGACATTTATCTCTTAGCATAATCGGAGTTTGGAAATTAGGAACAAATGGAGTAATATTTTCGTGATTATTCGAAGACTCATAAGTATTATCGAGACTAACTTTAGTAATATTTGTCATAGGAGTTTCTGGTTCAGTTTGTGTCTTACCTGTTGTATCATCTTTCGATGGAGATAAGCTGACACCCTCTGCGTCGTGTATATTTACATAAGCCCCAGTCCTCGTTATTGCCTCTACGATTCGCGGTAAATCATGATTACTTTTTGTAGCGGTTGTAGTTTGAATATTAGGTACGGCCGGTGTTTCGGTGACTGGCGTGGCTTTTATTATCATGCTCGGTTTAGGAGGTGGTAAAGTAACGAATTCGGTAGTGACGGGACCGTGTGGTTCTATCGGAGCTTTAATTATCATTTTCCCTAATTGCGGCGATGTTGGTTTACTAGCTGACAGGACTGGTTCATATGGGAAATCAGTTTCATCTGTTATTTTCACAATATCAGCGCTTTCACGTTGAATAACTGAAGTAGTTGGACAAATTTCCTGCACGAACGGACCTGGCTCAAACGTGGTATGTGCTCCTTTTCTTCTCTTTAGTGTATCTGATGAGTAAATAACTTGTCCTTGAGAATCTAACGTAACCTTGGCTCCTTTCCTTTGTAATTCATCAAGTGCTACCGAAGGCTTTTCATCCAAACCATGCTCTAAAAAGTCTCTGCTATCGTTTAGACAATTAGGCAGTTCATTTAAAGAGACATACTCTGTTTCAGGTAGTTTACCAGATAGTACAGCTTGTAAATTCTTTCTTACAATATCGTTATTTGCGTAAGAACCTCTATTTAGGTTCATCTTTTGATTATTATTTTTAACATCTGCAATTGTTACGTAGTCACCGGTATCATAAAAATCTTCTATTATTTCTGGTTCCTTTGAAACTGGCGACTTTTTGTTCGATAGTTTATTCGGCAGAACTCCTTTAAGTTTGCACATTAAACTGTTGAATGGTTGTAAGCCAGTCTTTAATTGATGTGTTGCCTTACCATTTGCTTTTGTAATTTCGGCTGGTTTAACTTTTTCTTCGGTAGGTAAATCTAATCTAGGCCGGCTTGACATTTTTAATTTATCAGAATCATGTTTCTTTACACTTTCTGAATCCTTATTACTAATTTCACTTTCATCATCTGAATTAGTTGGTGTGATGACACACATGGATGGAATTCGCGAACTATTTATTGTAGTTTTGTATCTCAGACGTTCGATTCGGTCAGTTCCTTCGAGATCAGATGATTCAGAATAATCTTGTTCCGAAAGACTATTTTTACCGTGAGCGCTGGAGACTGAATCTTCAATAGGAGAACTTGAGGTATTATGACCTGAATCAGGAGAACTAGTGCCAGTACTTTTCTTTGCACTTTCAAGTTCCGTTTCAGTATGAACTTCGGCTACTGCTGTTATTTCTCTGTGGGTACCGACGTTTCTCGTAATGGTAATTGCTGAAGAAGAAACTTCGCGGATTTCAGGCGACGAATGGTTGTATACTGGTTTATCAGGGAATTGACGAGCTGGATTATATCTAAGACTACTGAAAGGAGATCTTGTAAATGAAGAACTGGAACTCCTCTCCAAGCTAGCATTTGCACTGTGAATGTTACCTCTATTCCTGTTTATTTTAGTTAGAGAGCTTTTACGTTCGGGAACGGTGGGCCCTATGACAAGCGATCTATCACTTCCGGCTGCCATTAAAGTAGTACATACAGTTCCAGCAGAACTCGTCGTAGTACTCGTAGAACCTTTGCCAAATAACTCATACTCATTTTCAGCTGTCATATTTTGACTATTGGATGAAGTTGATAAAGCAGTACTTGTATGCATTGGTGTACTCGGTGAAACTTCCTCTTCTTTTAAAGTCTTTAAACCAGAATCCATATGGAAAGATGTGTAGTATCCTTCCGTGTCGCAAGAGAATTCACTACTTGTCTCTAAATCTTCATGTAAGTCATGAATTATATCTGGCGTAAGAGTCCCTTCACTTGTAACACTTCCAGACCCAGAATTATTAAGGAATCTTCTTCTGCTTATAATTGAACTTGGCGGACCATGGTGGAAATTGAGGGAATTATTAGAAGTTGCAGCCGAAGTTGTACTTTTAGGGGGAACTGTAGTGGTAGTTATTTCGGAACCAATACTCGTTCTTCCTGATTCAGAACTGGCTGACCAATTACCGCTTGATGAATGTGGTTCATCTTTTCCAACGCCACATCGTCTTGACCTTCGATGTGCTGATGTATTTCGTAATTTCACTGCACCGTTTATTGTCGCTGTGTTTGGAATGCTAGTCGGAACTCCTATACTTTTTTCTGATGAGGAATATGATGCACATCTTTGATGTGTCCTTCGGTCCTCTTCGCCAGGGCGCTTCTTTCGCATTGTGACTGTTTCTTGAACTTGTGGCTCTTCTACTTTCGTAGGAGAGGTAGATTCTTTAACTTTGTCTGTTTTTGATGTATCTTTGAAGCTATCTCTACTGGCACTTGGCGATCTACCGATCATTTTTAGCCGATTTTTACCCCATTGCTTCAGACTATTGAAATGACTTTTCTTTGTAATAGGATCAATGGGACTTTTCTTAAGTAAATCGCTAGACCGAGATCTGATGACAGTAGTATCTTCAATTTCTTCAGAGGCCACAGCATTTGTTGTATCGCTATGATAGGACAAACCAAGCAAAGCATTAGTCACACGCTAAGGGCAGAACTATGTAGAAAATCTTGAAATAACTCCGCTTAGTCTTGTTACAGCAAAATTATTTCAAGATGTCAGTAATTATGAAGCTAATGAAAAATGGCACTATTAGTGTCCAAGTGCACAAAAAGTGATTATCGTTGTTGATCATTCTTCAAAACTTAAGTCTTCAATATTTGTAAATGACGAACAATGACAATCAGTAACAAAAATGTATTCACATAAGCAAGAGATATGAATAGGTTAATTAAAATGTGTGCTGTTTTTATTGCACATTTTAAGCTCACCACACAGTACTGTGCTTTTGGTTATCATCGTTAATTGTTTGTAAGATTACATTATCTACGAATACAAAAAAAAATATGGAATTAAAAAATACTGTTCTTATGTAGATAATATAATCGGTGTACAGTGCAAACTAGAAGCTTACCCAGCTATAGCCTCTCTAAGCTCTTTCTGGTCAGTGCCCGAAATGGTGTTTCGTCTTTTACCCCGCGGTTTTCTTGTCCGCGTCCTTCTTTTGACCGTGTCCGTCTCCCCGGTGCCGGTCTCTATGTGGAGCGACTTTCGGGAACTACACATTCTATCGAAGAACTTTCCTGACGTGTCTATAGCCACGACTTCAGGAGGGAATCTGCACAGATAAAAAGGGACACATAGGTAGGAGTGCTTGCGGAAGCGACGTTTAAACGGTTTTAATCATACCACGCCCTACATGTTAGATACGATATTGCGCAATGATAAAAACCCTTAATACGATGATTTGAGAAGTAAATTAGGATTATGATAACGGGTTTCTACAAAATAGCTCCAGATGTATTAACGATGAGTAAATCCTAGCGAAGGTGTTGCACAAAATGTTATCTAAAAAAACTTTGTATCATATCTTTCTAATAAAGCGTTGTCTTCTAAGGTGCAGACGTCATTGTCTAATACTATTCTATTCTATACCATTTAACTATTCTAAACAAAGCAAACGAAATTAAGTAATGCAACTACACCAAAAAAAATATATTTTGAGATGTTTGTCAAAAACATAGCTAGCATTTTGCATCAGTGATTATGAACATAAAACTCAATATGATTTATCGTAGCGTATCTCTGCACTAACATTTGAGTTTAAACTTAGTTACAATGCGTATATTAGTAGTACTTACTTAGAAGCTATTACTCGTAGCTGTTCCTCTGGGCTCGGCAGTCTGTGGTCAATGGGCTCGTCATCGCCAGACCCGCACTCTGACAGTTCGTCTGGCGTTAGAGTCACACTGCTGGCGATACGCATTGACGCGTCCGGGAATGTTGTCACTTCGCCCAAAGCTTCCCTTGAAGTCCATTTCCTTAGATGTTCTACTACTGACGGCTGAAACGATTAAATAAAATGTGGATAAAATATGGACTATAAAATTATAATGGACAGCAATTTCATGTTCCAACTTAGAGTAACAAGTTGTGGTAAGCGCACGATCGTTAAAAACTTACATGCGATAAAGAAAAGATTGGTTAGGTAATAACTTTGGTTTCGTTTTCTCTTAACTATTACGCATATTTAAAATAAATGATTATGAATTGTTACTTGATGAGGACATTCATAACCGTGAAATATATGGCAATAATAATAATGATAATAATGATAGACGATGATATAAGTATCTTGAAATCAATGAAGTTAAAATCAAGAGTTGTAACCAGAATTTGTTGAACGATACTTACGATGTGCGTCTCTACTTCGACATCTACTTTTTGATAGATGCGTCTTCTCTTAGAACTCAGCACGGGCGTGCATAGCAGGTACGGTGAGTGTTGAGAGTCTTTGCGCAGCTGATCAAGAATGGATCCCGAGTGCCGGTCCAATGATGCTCGCTCATACAAGTTGCGTAAACAAGATGGTCTGGAACATTTCAAAACCACTTTTATGAACTGATTATTATAGACCAATCAGCTTTGTTTATAAAAGTTAATAGGTCATACGTTATAGTTTTACCGAAGGCGAAATGTTGTCCTTACTAAAATAGATTCCTTTACATGCGGGTGTGAAACCTAAATTAAACACTGACGATAATTGCAATGGAGAAACATCGTGTAGAGTATAATGGCCTCGTAACAAAAAGCGTTCTTGTGCAAGAAAACTAATTAATAGTATCATCTTCTTGCGGCGTTCTATCTTTGCCGGCAAATTTAATGGTGCTAATTATTTCTGTTCCTGTTGACTTGCAGCCAATTTGTTTCTGCTTTTGCGGACATTATTATTTCTTATATTCCTTTTTAGATTTGAAATTTCTTTTGTGTTTAAATGATTAGTACACGGTTGCTTGATAAATATATAATAATGACGACATAAGCAATTAAAAAGTTATATTGAGATCTTCACGCGAAAGATACTTTCACAATTATGACGTCAGTTTGTAATCACGTACTTTTATAGGCGAAGGAAAGAGACCCGATAGTCTTATTGCGTTAAAGAGTCCCAGGCGTTATCCAAAGAAATATTATTGTTTTCATTAACAGTTGCGTAAAAACCAATTAAATAAAATTAAACATTTATAACAGGGATGCCACGTAATAAAAATATAAATTTATAAAATGTTTCTTACCTTGTGTCTGGCGTAAATAGACCTTTCTTGGGGGAATGGTTTGCCGTGTAGTGAATTTTGCGCGTTGCAAAATCCGACAGGCTTCCCTCCGCTGAAACAAAATAAAATATTCATTTAATATTGCATTATAGGCAGGCCCGTCTTAGGGCAATATGGGGCTTTTTGGGCCCCATAGAAAAGTAATGAATTTACTAATGAGTATCTCATATCTGTTTGGACAGGTTATTTCAGTTTCGGTAGTTTCAAAATTAAAGATTTTCAGCCATTCGGGGCCCACTTGAGTTTAGACTTACGCTTACGCTTAAGAGAGATAAGGGTGGTTATGTCCTAGAAATGTCCACAACATTGGTTAGTTTCTAGCGCCTTTATAACTCACATGAAAACAAAGAACTAAAGCTCACAATACTCATCGTAGTCGAACAAACGAAACGGGCCCGGTGATTAGTAACCAAGTCGGAACCGCACGACTTAGATGTGAAACGGACAAATAAGGGATATTATTCAACGCCCCCCAGGTTATCGAGTAATGGCTCCAATATACGATTGTTCGTTTTCGTGTATCGGTTTACTTTTGTTCATTGTTTATACGATTAAAAGAAAAATGACGTTTTCATCGGCTAACAACACTTGTAATTTTGTAGAAATATTAAAAAATGTCAGGAAGTTAATGGGATTTTTATGAGTGTGTGTGAAATCAAACAACTTTTATTTTTGGCCTTTTAGACAATTCTACACGTAGGTATGCTTATAGGTATGTTGTAGGTGTACTTAAGTTCTCAATACTTAATGGTTAGAAAGGTTCCCTTCCGAATTTAACCACCATAGCTGTCGTCGACAGAATCGAGAATTACCTAGAAAATAAAAATATGAGGTACCAATAGATGAAAAAATAAAGTATGACCAGCTTGGTGGGTCGTTTACGCCGAGTGGTGGTATAGCCAGCTGGAAATTTACGAATGCACCTGCACGGACGACCGACGTTATAGGCTCGTAAACTTACATGGTGGATGATATTACTTATCCTTTACTCAGCTTACTTGCAATTTTATTGAATGAGGTAAGAAAAGGAAACTATTTATATGCCGTTCATGTCTTTACAACAAAAGGTTATTGTGTGTCGTAATAGCTTTTTCTTGTGATGCAGAAGGTTAGATTTTTCATTAAACATGATGTAGGTATGAAAATGTTAATTTGCTTTTATTAAGAGACCTCAATACTAGTAATTCCATCCATCCATCCATCAGCCTTTAGAGGTCCACTGTTGGACATAGGCCTCTCCTAAATTTCGCCACTCTGACCGGTTCTGCGCCTTTTGCATCCAACGGATACCCGCTGTCTTCTTAAGGTCGTCAGTCCACCTGGTCGGGGGGCGTCCTATACTTCGTTTACCGAGACGTGGTCTCCATTCGAGGACCTTTCTTCCCCAACGGTTGTCGGTCCTCCGAACTATATGGCCAGTCCATTGCCACTTCAACCGGCTAATTCTCAGAGCTATGTCGGTGACTCTCGTTCTTCTACGGATTTCATCATTTCTGACTCGATCTCGTAGAGAAATACCGAGCATAGCTCTCTCCATAGCCCGCTGTGATAATAGCAATACTAGTAATTAATCAGTTATTAATCTTTAGTAAGTAAGTGTTGTTTAAATGCATAATGTGTCGGACTTTTAGCAAAGTCTACAAATACTTCTAGAACTAAATAGACACACTGAGTAGATAAATGATATCTCATTGATCTTGAAATCAGTTTTAATTACACAAATTCGAGATAATGAACAATAAATATGGCAAAGTTAATTAAAAGATACAGCAACGTACAACGTAACAATTTTCCCCACAAGTGAGTTATCGTTGCGACGCTGGAATCGTGCTCAGATATCGTGTTTGCCGTGACCAAACTTATTTCGATTTCAAATTAACAACGAGGAAATTACTGTTACTGTTCCCGCTTATTAAGAGGGAATAGCTGATTACTAACTTCCACTTATTAAGGATTGGACGAAGTATTAAGGATTGCCTGAGTGATAAGTTTTCAATTGATTAATTATGTAGATATGATTAAATTGCAATTGAGTCAATCATTACTATGCGTAATATTTAAGTAGGTACTTACACATTTATTTAAAAGATTATGAAGAAAAAAACAGTATGTTCTTATTTATTTCGTACAATTTCATATTGAGGTTATTCATCATACTTGCCTAATATTAGTCAATAGTAATGAAGTTTCGGCCATTATCAGGGGATCTAATAGGTCATCAGGAGGCAGCGGAAAGCCTTATAAATCAAACTCATAAGGCTTAAGACCGGTTCGGAGAAGTCTTACATAGTTGCCGACTTGCGGTTAATGCCAAATATTGCAACATGATCAAATGTATTGGATGAGTCTCGTATTGTTATTAGGTATATATCTATTGTATTGTGTTACTAGAAATTGACGTGTAGGTATGGTGTTTTTGGCAAAGTTTTCAGTTTGTTAAAGTGTAACGTGAATATAACTTCAGAGGTCATCGTGAAACGATGAGACTCCGTATTATGTTATTGAAAATATCCAGACAGATCTAATTGATATATAAAAAACAAATGAAAATCTGTATCATGAAATTCTTGACGTTGCTAAATTTCCAGTTACAAATTCCGGATAGTCCAAGGGTTCATGCAACATAATGATAGCAGTCTAAATTTCAGAGCGTTGTTTAGCAGGAATTTACTGCTGTAAGTAAAACCCTAAAATGTCTATATGTGTTCACGAACTTACTAACATTTGATTTTATTACGCTTACATTTTCATTTAATAGCGATACTTCGCTAAATGCCAGATAGTAGTCAAATGCTAACTGCTTAGTGTAAGGTAAAAGGCATAATTTGCGCCATATTAGCTCCGTGAACTTTGGCATCACAACTTGTGCATAAATCACGTCCGCATTTTGTAATCGAATATGCTTACAACACGTGTGAAGTAATTAATAAGCAAAACGTAACTGAAGCAATTTTAGATGTAATTCGTGAGTATTTACGACTTTTGTGTTAGGTAATGTATGATTTTGTAATGTAGATTTTGTTTTTATTTGTAAAAAGTCGTAAGTTTCATTTATTTTTCTATACAAAATCGCAGTTTTAGATGTCACACAGGAATATGGTAATTTCGCCGAAGCGGGGTGGTAGCCACTATAGAATGCACTCTATCCCCGTTATAATGGACTGCATAAATTTCCAGCGTCCGCGCTTTGCGGCCGCGACACTAGCTTTCGGTAAGGAATTCCGAATATACTCTGTATGCACTATGCAGATATGCACGAACAGTAACTAAATATTCTTGCCTAACAAGTAATCGTGTAATAAAATTTGGCTATAGTTGAAATAGGTGATAAATATGATTTATTCAAAAACCCAATATTAATAATTCATTATATCTCAGCGAGGTCCTTCCTCAAGAGACCTCTGTCATGGAAGGACTCCAGATGTCAATTACATAGATGTAGATCTTGACAGAATCTTCCGAAGTTTAACATTTAATTTCGTGTATTGCACGAAGTTTAGAAGATCATTTTGAATTTTGAATTTTTGAATTAACAAGCATTTTGAACTAGTTTTCGCCTTTCGAATAGTGAAAGCAAGCAGAGCATCAAAGCAAACGAAAGAATCGCGCCGAGCGCATAACAATAAAACTGCAATTCCCCTAAGAGGTGCACGAGGTGCATTCGTGGCCGCAGGAAACTAGTTCCATATAAAACAGATAGTAAGATTGAATAGTATCGGTGTGCAATAAGAAGTCCGCGAGGGATCCATTGTGAGGCGGCCTTGGCGCCTCTCGGGACCAGGCCTCGTTCACCGTGGGTGGCGACGGACGAACTGTGACTGACTACGATACGTGAGTACGATAGCTTGCTATTTGATATCTCTGATTAAACGAGTTATCCAGTTACATAGGATCGTGTCTAATAAATGCATGCATGATACGCGATGGATTAGAGATATACTCGTAAGCATTATCAGCAGTTTCATCTGTTCGCTTATGGCTCTATTTCAATTGTAATTTATTGGGAACGTCTTGTTTAGATAACAATGTTTTAGTAACATAATACTCTACGCTGACATGGTGAAAAGTAAGATTTACAGTTGTACTTTGTATTTTGAAGGTGTTAAAAAGTTAACAGTTCATTGTAGCCCCTGGGTATCAGTCAAATTGGCTCCAGTAATGTTTTGCCAGGAAAAAAAATAACAGCAGAAACATGAAACGATCAGTATTGTATAAAAATAGACAGTTCTATCTTTACTTTTGCCAATCATGGAAACTACGACGAGAAAAATAAGGTCAATGTGAGGAAAGAGATATTTATTTGCTAAAAGAAGTACTAGGTATATCGAGTAAGTCTTGTAGTCAATATTGTTACACAAAATAATAAGGTGTCTTCATAACATGAAAATTCAACAATTTCTTGTAACAAATATATTGTTGACAGTAATATCTTATCCAGAAATGTTGTTGCTAATGACGAATTAAATTACGATTCGTTATACTTTGGTACCTAATGATATTGTGTGGTTTCTTCTCCGAATTAGTGCTGTGTTTTGTGTAATAACTTGGTAAATGTGTCAATAAGTGATATTAGTTAGTAAAAACTTTTTGTTCTTAGCAAAACATAGCGATTAAAAAATTAAAATTTCCAGTACAGTAACCAAATATTAAAACCACATGGCAACAGAACTATTATGGTATAACTTTCCATGGCCATCTTCAATTTCAATCTAACATAAATAACCTTTTCATTAGGTTTCATTCGTCAGAAAGCGACGACGTCACTACCCTGCCAAAGAGAAAATACAACCCACGAATTCTTCGTAAAAGTAATGTTACTTCAAACGGTCGAGCTGGGAATGTAAAGCCATAATCAGGAAAGTGAATTCCGGAAGAATGCGGCACGAATGGAAGCCGAGCGTACTACTTGGTACTACGCTCAAGGCAAGAAAGATCCTGAGGTCACGACTTTGAGAAGGACTCGCAAGGGCACTGGCTGTACCGCAAAAGTAGCTCAACTGGTTCTACGTATCATTGTGTACATCCATTCCTGAGGGATACGCTATTGTTTTATTTGAAATAGGTACTAATGTTTCATTTATAAAGCTGATGAAATTGTAGAGTCGAGACATTAGGAATTGACATAAGATACAATTTAGATTGTTGATGTTTCGACTTTCGTTAAGTCAGGTGTTAGTTCTAAAGATGAAACAAATTTGATGATGATTTATACGTATAAATGGCTGTACTGTTTGTTTCTTAATGTACTGCGTGAGTATCTATTTCTTTGTCCGATTTGAAGGATCTATCCTATATTTTTAAATTACTGTCTGTTAACTTAAAAAGCTGTAGAAAGTCCTATTTGAATTAGGTTGACTTTATCGATTAAATTAGGCTGTAATGGCCATACTATTCTAGACTGAATGCTTGTTTGCTTCTATAAAAATAACACCTATCATATAGATAGAAATACTATTATAGAGCAACTTTGACACAGGAAATTTTAGCGCGGAGAGATAGAATCGGAAAACTTTTTAATAAAGATAAACGATCGTGTAAGATTCCGGAAGGAAGTCAAAGTTCTCCGCAACACATACTCGGTCATATATTATGCGTGCCGATCCAACCAAATATCTACTTGTTCAAGTTCAATAAAGATAAGGCTTCAAATTCAAGCCAAGTTACGGGCAAAATGTGTTGCTCTATGTAATTTACGCTCGCGCCCTACGAATATAAATCGAATCAAACATATTTCTGTTACCTCGACATACCTCTTTTAAATGACTTGCGATTTTTTCGACATATTTTGTCGTGTAACAGAGTATTGAACCGTTAATATTCTTTGTAGAAAAAGCCTACACATTTTGTGAATACGGAAGAGTTCAAATATATTTTTTTATTATTATTTCATAGAAAACCGTGATGTGTGAAATATGAAAATTGGTTCTTTCATGTGGATTTCAAATAATTATGGAACTCGATTTGACTCCTTTTATGTTATTAAAAACGTTTACAGTTGTTACATAAAACAAACGGTGTATTGCTTTTGATCTATGTAAATGTAAATATACGTAGAATTGATATTGGTTAATTGGTATATTTGTGTTGCGAGTTGTTAATATACTCGTATTACACAAATTACTTTTACAAAATCGATATTTATATACCAACTTTACAAGTTTTTACAAACCGCAAGTTTCCATGGCAGGCGATCAAATTTACCCACTGCAAGCTAATGGCTTCTTATGAAGCATTTTGGTGCTAATGTGATATTTGTGTCAATATTTTTTAATTAAAGTAAGAAGCCCTTAAAATGGGTGTTGTGTGACTTGTGCATCAACGTAAAACTACTATAAAATCTACTTATTTCTACCACAACCTCAGTGTTAATTAACATTTCAGCTGGCCTATCGCGAATAATATTTTTCATCATTACAGGTAAGTCTGTAACATAGGTAATCTATCGATCTATCAATGTATCGAAAAGTATTAAAAATAATAACCCTTCTTTGGCAATAAATTACATACCTACTTGATATGGCTTTACCGACAAATTCACCAGAGCTTATTTTGTTCCAGACTAGTGACTCATTCGACGATACTAATACATTTCTAGATCGTCTGGGAATCACTACGAATGCATTGCCTTAATATGTTCTGTTCCTTTATTCGTTGTAGTTTCAAAATGATATAAATAAGTATGTTCGTAGATACCGAGTTGGAATTGCCTTATAAGACTATAAGATTTAAATGAATGTAGAGTAAAAAGAACGTACTCGTAAATTTTAATAGTAGAGATCATAAAGGCCACATTAGTTAAAAATAAACTCAGTAGACGCATCCCCTGTCGCTGTTTAAAATAGAAAAACAAATACAAATTAAAACAATTAAAAGGATTAATTGATATACATGATAACGCACAAAAACAGCCATTACAGTTTGTACCAATAGATAATTTTCTCGTATTGAAGCGAAAGTTACTGAGGCTTATCTTTTGACCCCTTTTCCCGCAAGAATGCTTTGTGGGTACAGCGTTGCCGGTTCCTGTCATTAAACATTATACAGTTCTTCGCAGCAAACAAATAATTCCGAACTCCGGAACAATGAGAAAGCGAGTCCATGAATGCTGATATAAATCATTATTATTCATCCTGTCTGATTTTCTTATTTAAACAAGAACATTTCCGTGATAATTTAAAGTGCCAACATTATGTTTGCTATTTTTAAAGTTCTGTTACAATATAATATTTGCATCATTTATTTCTATTTTAGTAATTTTCCTAACAAATTAATAGCTTTTTTTTCGATTTTCTCGCGTATTTTAATTTATTCTTAATATCTTCATTTCCGAATACTACAAACTCATTCAAATACGTTTCATATATTTCAAAGCTTTACTGAAAATACTGTTGTTCAAAAAATTCCCTATGCACTCTTGCTTCGATAGTAGGGCAAAGTACAACAAATTTTCCAGTAAACAAACATATATTTTCACAAAGCTATTATGGTAAAGTAGGAAAGGTCGAAGGCTTATAAGACAGTTTGTTGACAATAAGGGAAGCAGAAGGCTCTGTTAAGGAAACGGTCAGACCCTTACTAACACTGACGAGCGGGCGCGGGTTAAAATGTAGGGCAAGGGACACAAGCTTTACATATAATTAAAATGCTGTCAGTGGAAATTGCTTAAAACCTCATAACGTGCCTGGAATTAGAACCCAATTTTAATAAGGACCATTAAGACGGAATTCAGGGTATTAAATACAGATCCTCTCTTAATTAAAAGACTCATTTACATAACGTTCTTTTATGGAATGATACAAAAGTAATATTTCTATGCTAGCTTCAATAGTAAGCTCTAACTGCAAGGTGCACTACTTTGCTGAAAAGCGTGTTTTGTTCTAACATTATTCGTATAAATTTAAGCACGTTTAACATGCATACCAAGCAGTAACATGAAACACAGCTACCTAAATGTTTGAAGTAATGTAATAAACTCCGTCAGTTTGTTTAGCAAGTGTTAAGCAAAATGTAAATTAAAGTAATAAATTAAGGGAGCGGTAACAAAAATGACGTTAAGTTTTAAAAGGCTTAAAGGTTGTCGTTAGGCGCGTTGGGAACATATTATTATTATTTAGGGTGGCGAGAGTTGGCAAGTTTAAACAATTAACGCGCGGTCGCCTACATATTCGTATATGCAAGTGTTATTGAAGCCTGATATCAAACTTCGAACAGTAACCATTGTATTTAAGTATTATATTCTTCCGGTTTTCTAAATGGGATCAAGCTAATGTACGTTTGATATGTCATTAAAATTTCATCAGACGTTTTTACGCTATCTTTTAGATTTTGAAGTTTTCTAATTATATTATCGCTAGTAAAATTACTTTGTGTGAAGCTTCTGTATAGTTTTATTTTAATCAGCACTAATGTAATGAACTAGACCACTTGCAAAGTAACAAATAGCATCTAATAAATTTCTTTTGAAATCAGAATTGTAAAACTTCGGCTAAATCGGCAATGTCGGAAATGAGCCCATAACTCCTTGAGTTACGTGAAGTAATTTCAGGAATCCCTGGAGGATGTTCTTCGTTTGTCAGCCGCAAAATATTTTCAATAGAAATAGTTTTTAAAGGTTGTAAAATGGTACAAATTACGACAAGGTAATAAATGTGTCGTTTTTATAGCTGGGACGATTTACTATCCACACGTCCGAAGACATTAAAATAAATAGGGACCCAACTGTTTCTAGCGAACAACGGGTTGGGGATGGTTAAATATTATGTTAGAACGTATTATAATAAATAATAGGAATTACAGATACAAATATATCTTGCTTCGCCGGAAACCTAATAAATATGTACTTAAGTCTAAGACTTGGTTCATATTTTCTAAGCATTACTTACTACTATTATAAGGACGTAAAATATGTGTTTAGTAGATGTAGGTAAATTCATAACAACTGTAAAAAAGATAAACAGATTTTCAAGACAACCTCAAACAGAGGAAAAGGTAGAGAAAGATAAAGGTAGGAAGCACAAGCATCAACAGAATAAAATTATAACACCGTTGAAAATAAGACAGTTCTCTTTAACAAACATGGTATCATTATCTTTTCACCAACATTCTCAAAGTTAAAATTTTCTCCCGCACGCAGTGTTGGGTATGCAGAACAATGTTTGCAAACGGAACACGTTTCGGCGGTTAGTTCACTCCAGTGCATAGTTTAGTGAATATGGAATGGACCGCCGACGACATTTTTCGTAATAAAAGTAAAAGCCAAGAAAGGGTAATGGATCCGAAAGAACCGGAGACTGTATTTTCAGTAGCCAGGAATTTTGTTGCCATCGGCATTCTGTCGCAAACTGAGCACGTTTAGCTTCCTAACACAGTTTTATTGGGTTTCTGTGTGATTTCTGGCTAGCATAATATCTTTTTAATTATCTGGTAATTTCATAATCTGTTCTTTTTTGGATTGCTTTAAACACTGCCATTTTTTCTAAGTATATTTCGCTTTGTGCATATCATTATTAATGGATATAATCTATAGGTACAACACAAGATGACCTTTTCCTGATTTCTAGTTCAGTATTTTGTTTTTTCAAGTTTTTGGACTCCAGAAATTTGAAAAAACAAAATATCCTTTGCACGTAGTGCACATCGTTACTGCATTGCGCAGCGAGAAAGTTGGCAAGGATTTTCAAATATTTATAAATCCCTCATTTTCGACAATGCAGTGCTCATATTATTAAATACTACTATCGTTGTATTCGGGGTTTTATGCTCGTACAAAGATCTACATTTACGGAACGACAATAAAAGTTAATATAAGATGATGAGATGATGAAAATTTTAATTAGCTACCTAATACATATTCATAAAGATTCCAGGGACCAGTTTAAAGTACGCGATAAATTAGTGTCCATCCACGGCTAATCTATTAATCAATTTACAAATGCAGATAGAGATGTAGCAGCTGCGATAGTACCTACCCATAATTCTGTGAGCAATTACTTAGCATTACAGACTCGTTTTATCGTATACATCAACTATCTTACTCGTATAATGATGCACACGACTTAATTTCTCTCATTATATTAAGCTTGCCAACCAAAGCATCTAATGAGGCATCAATGATATTAATTAAACAGACGAGAAGTTCTAGTTTTCTTATACCTAGGTTTCTTATAACTATCTTTAATTTCATTTAATTCTGAAAAGATTTAAACGATATGTCAGTTATAGGGATTAGTCCTAAACGTCTGTAATACTTAGGAGTTGCAAGACCGGTCTTCCGAACAAAACTGCAGAGTAAAAAAGTATAAGTAACTTGCATTAGCTTTGCGAGCAGGTGGTATTAGATAGGCACGTATTTGTTGCTCGTATATCAAGGTAGGGGTACCTACGTATCCTGTTTGAGCTAGCAATGAGAGTAATTACACAACAAGTTTTCTACAACAAAGATTCCACAGAACATAGCCTATGTATTCTGCAGCATCGACATTCCGTATTAACAACTCGTTAATTAATGTCTTTATGTTACAGATGATGCCGACCGAAAAAAGAGAAGGCCAAAAATCCTTTCAAATTGGAGAGAATAGAATAGAAACCTTTGGAAACATTACGCAAAGTTCCTTACAGTTACAAAGCAGTAGCTAAGCTTAGTTTTTTCGTTAGTTAACTTAACTAGGCAAAAATCTCAAACAGACATAGCGACGTCGTATGTTTACACAGAGCCTGCTTTTACAGTACTTGGTGGTTCCGCGTTTAAAGGAAACGTCATCATTGTGCAACGCAGTACGCCTGGAACGACCTAGTTTTGCTTTCAGTAAATGTGATATATTCCATAAATGTGAATATACGAGATCTGCACATGGCAGGTATGTGATGGATTATGCTGGAAGAAACTACGGAAGAGTACTAATTTTGCAGAAATGAAATGATGTGACAATTTATTAAGTTTTAAATAATAAAATTAACGATTGACGTATAATTATGAAACCATTTAGGAGGACTCTGCACTTAATGATATTGCTAAATGGCTGGCACACATTATCGTTTTGATCAATAAAATTAATTTGCGAACGTAATGAAGCGATTTATCGTATGAAATACTGCTTAACGCCTTTTTAATTTTGATTACTCGGTAATGAATTGAAATGTTCGATCCCTTTTGCCAATTGGTGCATTCAAAGTTTTTAAATTCAAAATAATTTATTCATATAGCTCTATCTATATCAATGATACTCTTATGCACTTATTTTTTTTATCTCTTCCCGTTTCGTGAAGGTGTTTTTTTGATATGGAGGAGAAGAAACGGAAAAAAACTCCCTGCACGTTGTTTTAAAAAAAAAAAATTACACAATAGATAACGAATTTCTACATATCCTAACCTGAACGGAACTTTTACCGGACGAAGTAATTGGCATTAGGCTTCAAGTAAAATATGTTGATGGTTACTTACTTACTTGCTTACTTATCATTTACTGCCGGGTGGTAGATTGCATTGAAACATTCCTGGTTGGACGGAGATTTAGATGGCAACCTTATGCGCCTAGTCAGTTGCAAGACTAATGTGTCTTACTGCCTCACCGCGCGGGTAATTACGCACGGATTCAAGATTTACTCGTTAACTTTCCCGATCAAATGAGATTAATGCTTGCAAAGATTGTAATCACCCGATGCTGTTTCCAACTGTATAGGCTGTTTTCGTTTCTCTTATATATAAGTAATATTCTAATTATTAGATACCAAGTGCTATAGCTATAAAGTATTTTAACGATCATTGTAAATGATTTATAGTGCTGTAACTAGCGCTTACCATGGAAGTTTGTAATTACCACGCACACATTTAATTAGAATGTTTAGAAACAGATTCATCTTATATTTCCACTTAATTATGTAGTAGAAGTGGGTTAAAATTACTTTAATGGTGTTTAATTCGATGCATGAATGAACACTAGACTTTACTAAAAAAACAAAAACTGACCACGAAAAATATATTTTGGGAGGGGGAACCGTAACAAAAAAGTTATTGTTGAAAATGTTAATTCCACAATAATATATAAGAATCCAATGACACCGCATATACTGAAATTCGTCAAGCCGTTTAGGCTTTAAGCCCGAGAAAGTGCCAAAAATTTTACATGGGTCAAAAATCTCGAATTACTCTCCCCTTAGTGCAGTCGGGTAAAAATGAAAGCAAAAAAAAATACCTAGGGCTGATAATTCGTTTAGTTAAATATATTACAAAGAGTTACTTTACGATGTTCCCACTGCGCAGGGCAGGAAACAGAATACATTTAGCACTTCATAACATGATACATGGCCCGACCAGCATTACAAGTTTACTCAACTTTGTGGAGCCGTAAGTCAATACAGATTTATGTGATGATTACCGTTGCTGCATTACCTACACAAATTGGCTGTGTTAAGCTAAAGTGGCGGGAAGATACATTGCCACCAGTGAATGTAATTAATTCTCCAGATCCCCTACTGCAGAGTCTGCAGGTAACCAGAATGTGCGTTATTTTAATTCCAGACGAAACACGTTTAAATTCAATGGACGTATTTACATTGAATGATCCCGAACGGAGGCTGTTATGTTGATTTCGCGAAATACTGCCGTTTGCTTGTCGTTGCTCAGAGATTTGAAGGTCGGCATTGCGTTTAGAAATCGGGCTTCAAATCATGATATTTGTCTTTTTCGATTTTAAATAAAATTATATGCAATATGCGAGATTAGCGAATGAAGATTAAAATTATAGTAAGCAAGCGATTTCATCTAAATTCAAACATAAACAAATAGGACGTGACATTAAATAGCCTTTCAATATATTCGAAGCAACCAATCTGAAGCATGCAAATAAAAATAAATCGAACATTGTGCAATCTAAAGAAGAGAAATTGTTTGAATAGTTTCAGTGTCTTAAAGTACTTTAACAGCAGTGGCACTTGCAGCAGGAATTTATTATTCATGGCAATGAAATTCACACATTTCCCAGTAAATATTTCCTTGACTCCTGATGGTAAGTTGCTTGACTGGTGATTTATCGACTTACCTACTTGTCCTAGATTCCTACCGGTAAGGTTCTGCTCAAGCGAGCACAATGAAATATGATACACGGTAAGTCGGCGAGATATAATAAAATCGCTACCACGGAATCGATTTCAGCGAATCGTTTTGCCATTAAAGTCGCAGGTTGATGTCGGTATATGTCAAACGATATTTATTTCCTCGATGCAGCCCGGATTATTTTATTATTGATACGAGAGTAGCAATCGATTACCTTATCTAAGATATATGGCTACTACTTCTAAAATCTAAGACTGAAATTAGACTGTGGAATACTGTTAACACAACAAATTACGAGTACAATTAACTTTTTATCAGATTTTTTTTTGTGGATGAAGACCTGCTCTGATATTATCATAACTTATATCATTGATGCCTAAGAAAAGGAAAATTTTGAATTTAGAATGAAAAAGCGGAAATAAGAACGAATATCAACTTAATAAACAAGTAAGTTTAGCATGAAGCAACCCCAAAACATACAGGTAATTTCCTGTGGAGTTCATTGAAATTACTTGAGTAACAGTAATTGAAGTCTTTAGTCCCCGATAACAGTCCTTATAGTCGTGATGTTAGTGGCACAAGAAATTCCAATTAGGAATTACTATTAGTCTACAGTCAGTGTCAGTAAGATGCGTACCGCAAACAAATTAAGGCTAATTACAACACTAGTACAGTACTTTAGGACCGTTTATACACTGTCATATTAAGTAAAGACCTTAATACTGCGAAGTTTTTTTTGTATGATTATAGTAACAACATTTTTTTATTCATTACTTCAGTACCCTCATAATAATAGTGTGCCGGTAACAATAAAAAAAATATTGACTTATTGATTTTAGTGCACTTCTATCTTTATAAAAAGAAGTATAACGAAAGAAGAAACTTCTTATCGTTATAAAAACTTAAAATAGTTTAATAAGAGCTTCAAAGAAGTTTTTAATATGTAGAATAATAAAACAGCGTTGATAAAACAGTTTGTGAACCAAGCGCCGACTCGACAATATCTTGGAAACAGCAAAGCGGAAACGTTCAGTTCAATTTACATGAAAATGGCTTTCGCTTTCCTCCCTTTTACTATTTTTAACTAAACGGAATTTCATTTCAGCACTTTATACATATGAAGCGATGCCGATATCTTAGCTAATTTTACGTTATTAGTCTTATTTTATTACATATTAAATGAACCAACAAATTGGGATTAAAAATAATTTAATTTCAGTGACAAATTGCACAGAGATTTCCCATTTCTTTAAGAACATCAATATATGCTAATGAAAAGGTCATAACCCAATTAATTAGTAATAATTCAAATTATCCTAGAGCCTACCTAGTTAGAAATATATTTGATTTATGTAAAGGTTAACAATGTTCCGTGGTGTTGACAAGTGAAATCCGCCAAAGAGCTTTTGATGTAGATTCGAAAGCCGTCTCGGGTATAAATCAACGGGGCACCCGACGCCTTCTGAATTCAGGATGAAGTAGCTCTGTTTAGAAACGTAGTTTGAGAAACGATTTGTTTGCCAGTAACCCGTTGTATTAAATCACTAAATTATCGATTTAAAATAAGTCAAAATAAGGAGTAAGAATTAATCTCAAGTATGTATAACATACATGTCAAATAGTTAAAGGAAAACTTAATATAAATTATAAAGCGCTCCAAAGCAAAATTTCTACGGCATAGCCTGACAGGAAATTGATATATTATGTAGTTATTTTAAATATAATGCGCTTCTTGCAGCACGACTTAGCAATAACAGACAGACAATATTGTACAAGTTCAATGACCAAGTGCGAGGCCAAGACAGCAACGATTAGCTACTTTTTACAGCCCCATTCAAAATGTACGATAAAAACTTGCAACGAGAATTATCCGCATAGAGCGGTCTAGGCGACCTTTTAAGGATCATAGCAGGAAGCGGGCAGCCGATTCGAGCCAAACTCAGCGAGGAATCGCCGTAGAAATGCAAAGAAAAACTAATCGTCTCACAATTAACTGGGCCTTCGCTTGGACGTAACCTGTTAAGACACATACGGTAGTCGCTATTCGAGATTCCGCTATCTCCACACGCACTATCTCCGATCGTATTGCATAGCACATACGGTTAACGGGGACCATAAACAACGATTTACTTGCATTCCACCGGGATAACAATGTTTAGCCCGCATCACATTAAAAGCTGGCAGCTCTGAGTATGGCAATAAATCGTGGAAAACAAAGGAGAAACATCTCGGAGTCGCTAAAATAAAATGAAATGTGCGGTTTCTGTACGGGGACATCTCGACAAATGGGCTCGTCAACTTGAATGCGGACTGGGTCAGCGTTGCCGCTTCACATAATACATGTTATCGAATAAGCAATTATTTCATGCCTTCTGGAATTTGCCCCACATTCAGAGGGTTGTGAGTTGTGAGTTATGAATAACAACGAATTTAACGTGCTCTAGATCACACCGCATTCGCGCAATAGCGTATTGTTTGCAATAAATAGGTTTTAGAGAGGAGGCATCTATTATGCGTGTATTTTATTGTTGCAAATGCAATACGTGAAAATGTCACTGACCGCGTGTAATACGATTCGCTCCGCTGTCCGCGAGTGTGGATAAAATTGATTTATACGGACACGTAAATATACGCGTACATTAGATAGGTAGAAGTTTCAAATAACCCGTGTACTTTACGACTATCTGTACTACTAATATCAATTTTTCTACAAACTTTACGATTGTTTAAAGTCCATGAAATGGAATATTTACGTCCTTTTACCCGTTTAATGACAGTTAACTACCTTTTAACTGAAATCTCGTTACTGTACACGGTGCGCTAAAATTTTCTATAAAATTTACCATCTTCAGGTGTAAGATTAATAAAATTTAACAGCGATATAAAGTGCCATAATAGAGAACAAGGTAATGAATTATAATTAAAGCTTGCGGAACCTGCCTGCGTTCGCTCTAACGACTACACTGGAACATTAGCCAAATACAAATTACGAAGAGAAGCGTAAACAGGTATTATAAGGGATCGAGCAGTTCTACGTAAATTAGGGGAAAGTAAAAGGTTTTTCCTTCGTTGTAATTTTTAATACCGTAATGTCGTAACATCAACATAAAAATGGTCTTTCCTGCATGCATACTTTATGTAAGGGACAGTATCCGATCCTAATGTTGATCATTTTGTGGGTCTTGGTACATTAACTTTGGGAAAAATACATTGTTTTATTTTTCTTTTTTTGTATTTCAATTAGTGCCAACGGGATCCTACTATCTACTGTTTTTTAACCGGCGTTATCTCTTTAATAGTAATATACCTAATAGGTACTTGTACTTTAAAACTTCTAAGCTAGGTTAACTTTAAATATCACTTATAAACATTAATTTCAAGTTTAATATCTTTATATTAGCTGACATTGGCGTATAAAAGACAATAGGTACCTGCTGATTTTAACAGCGAGTCGCGTGTGCTGCCAATTTATTATATTCTTCCGTCATTACAATTCATCGAACATTTCTCGCATTTCTACTTGCAATTGCAGTGTTTAAAATAAGCGATAAATTAGACAATAGAACAGAAGCGGCAAGTACATGATTTCTGCTGGCGTTTAAATGGCCAGAAGCTAAGCGATACTATCTGGTTTTGCGGCTCGTTAGCGGGCAACTTATAAATTTTAAGACATCCATAACTCGGTACTCGGTACAATGGATGGGCGGGCCCTACCTACACGTAATTGCCCCTTAAGCTCGTTACCTCTGTAATTGTTTCATTGGTTTGACATTGGAACATGTCATAATGTAAAAAAAACCTTTAAAGATCCTTTTTTACGAGATTATAAATTTATTACAACCGAGAGTTATTTAGTCGGCTGGTAGGTACCTAGTTCTTCGTATTAGAAATTCCTTCACATTTCCCTATGAATAAATTTTGAGGTGTAAATAAAGAATGTTAACTTTGCATGTTAAGAGTTCTATATTGTAACAAAACTACCTACTAATTCGCATTATTTCGAAATATGAATTTAAAAAAAGTGATATGTATAACTAAACTTCTTACATGAAACCGATTATACATAATAGTATTATAGGTACTTGTACCTATCAATCAGAAGCATACTTGTATCGCATTTTGTGTTCGCAGTATTGGCCTGTACCGTGTCAGTGTCATATGGCTTATAAGGCTTCATGAAGCCCGCGTCCTAAGGTTACAAATATCGATCAATTTATATTTTAGTTCTTCGGCGAATATAAACTACACGCGATGCTTATGTGACAGCAGAGGTATATGCAATCTATTCATTACAAAAATCGTACCATGAAGTACAGTACAATATAAACAGTAAACAACAGTCACCATTATTTGAAGTAGCTCCCTATCTTTATGTTCCTTTCACAGCAAGAATAGTGGAGGTATAAGACGTAATGTCCATGAATAGTTTAGTAATAAGAAAGTTAACTATGTTGCGGTGTAAAGCTTTTTCATGTTATACATGTTTGCATGTCATCCGTCACTCTCCATAAGTAAACACATGATTTTCTACAAATTAGTGCTGGGATTTGGGAATTCTGTGGTTAAACAGGTAATTGTTTTCGACGGCTTACGCTTATACTCATTGATGTGCCACCGTCCGCTTAATACATCAATTATATTTCAAGTAACGCCGGATAGCCGACGCAATAACCGATCTCGTTAAAAATCGTATTAAATTTGGCATGACGTCAACGACCCGAAGCAGGTTTTCCAGATTGGTTTGCCTGGAGTTACGGGGACTAAAGCTCTACAGTACTTGCTAATATTCGCCCTTATGCTCACGACAATAAGGGTTATTTTGTTACTGATTACATCGATGTATCATTGGACAAGTTAGCGAGGCTTTACGCTACATTGCCCGCTTGCGGTGTAGTATTGAATGACGTGCCCTTATTTTAAGCTGCATTCACGACAACGCAAAATAGAATCATAGCATAACGACCTCTCGTATATAGTCGGTCAATGAGCTGCCTAATTAGGTCAATCGCCTGATGCTTAATGAAATGTGTTCCCAAAATTTCAGTTTCGAAAAAAGCTTTTAGAATCAGTGCATTGATTAATGGGTGCTAGCAGCCATCATAATAAAACCAAAAATAAAATTAAGTGTGTCATGGGAGGTATGGCCGACATACAAAGTAACACCAGAAAAGCCATACAGTACCTATCCTTCACTCAGACTTTGTAGTATGAGATAACTGTACAAAACGTTCGGACCGTCTAGGTTGGTGGCGGTTTTCAACGAACTGCCATAGACAATTTATTGTTAGTTCTTAACTTCTTACACTGTGATAGAATTCAACGCGTGGAAAATCAATGCGTAATGTTCAGTTCATACTTCTACATTCGAGATTATGTTATTCCATATTAAATTCAAAAGTTAGCATTGAGTATGAACGTGCATCAGTAGTTTTTACGCACATTAAGCACAAGGACGCGATGCATAAAAGTTAAGTGACTGAAACTAATTTAAAGCAAAATTATGTAAATTGAAAAAGTATTCATAGGTGATTTTCCGGTTTATTGTTGTGCGTCAATATTATGTGTGTCAATAAAAAAAAATAGTCACGTTTAATACTTCTTACCATAATATTTAGAAGTAATGTGCAGTGAATTACAATTACAAGTTTCAATAAAATAATATACTTAAAATATGTTATGCATAATAAAATATATTACGCGTACCAAAAACGTATACCTACATATACAAATGCAGTACCTACACAGGTATAACAAGATTAGATAATCTTAGGGTAGAGGATTGACGTTAAGCTTGTATCTAAATACAATTTTCCCTTGCAACGTATTACACGTATGTCTTGAGGCTATTTCGTAATTTTGGGTCTACATTATATAATGAATAGATTTGTATAAGCTAGCTTAGGATACTTAAACCTATATATATAACAGATAATACATAATTTTATGACCTGGTAAAATCTTCAACAAAATATACATTATAAGCAATAGAGCAGTATTGTAGTACACAATAAAATATTAACAAATGTTTAATTTTCTATTGTAATTCTTTCAGTTAGGTTAATATAATAAAAGGTAAGAAACCATAGACCGTTTGATCAATACTAATGTATAATTAAAATGTTATAGTATATGAATACAATACAGAAGGGGAGCAGCACAATAGAAAAAGTAGGTTAAATTAAAAGAAAGCTTGCAACGTTAACAAGAGACTAAGTTTGATCACTTCCTTAAGACAATTTTTATTATCTTAATTTTCGCGCGAGCTTCGGTTACATTTTTTTCCTTATTTTAATTTTAACTGACACTTTCCTGTTCGAGATTTTAAATAAATTAAAAGTCGTACTCATCCAGTAAAATCATTTTCAATAGAGTTTTACAACGACGTCGTAAGCTTATTCGCAATCATCAAATCTATTACGGTTGACTAACTTAACTTACACATTTTACAAGGAATTATCTGTTGGATAGTATAATATTATTAAAACGCGTATGTAAATTCTAATATCTATACGAAAAAATTAAAATGTCGCTAATTCTATTGCAAGGAGCTGACCGACCGATTTTGATTTGTATACTCGTAAATGTCATTACTCCAATTCCAGTCAAGTTAGGTATACCTAGCAATATTCTAACAATTGTGTATGTACATTTTATAATCCCACAATAAAAAGTACATTTAATATTCTTATTGGTTTGCAAGCACAAGTGGTGGTTCTAACAATGAAATGAATTTCAAACCTTTTCACACGTCCCTAAACTATGGCTTGCGAAACAGATGAGTGATGATGATGACCTTTGTCAGTTTACAGTCTAATTCATCGTAAACCATTTGTTATGATTAAATAACAATTTATATGACTAAAGATTTTCTAATCCATTTATTTTACTTTTATAATTACCACAATAATGTTTACTCCCTTTGTGAAATTAATAACAGTAGGTGCTTATGAAAAGTAAATTTATCCGAGTAGGTTCTTACAACTAGGAGCTGTGTGAAGTAGCAGCATCCCACGAAGTGACTACTGGGTCAATGACCTTTACCTTCCCAGGAAGTCTAAGTCGAATTAATAACAGCCCACACTAAGATGCTACGCCATGATGAAGCTACGGTAGCCGTGTATATTATTTTACAAATTGAGACTACCTACTTATGTCTTAAAGCTACAAAGCTAATATTATTATCAAGTATCTAAATATTCAGTTTCAAAGTAAATTATTTATTCTCATATCTGTTCATTATCCATCACGCCAGAGAGCAATAAAATTTTACACTCAAACAGTTGTTAACTTAGTCATGCATATAAAAATTAAACGAAATTATAAAATAATTTGTAGTTTTACAGTAATTAATTACTTAATTTGATAATACGAGTACCTTATGCATATCCATCCGTCAATTAAGTATACATCCCACTATCGGATATAGGACCAAATTGTCCGAGTACATCGAGCTACAATATCAAATGTTATCAATGAAGGATCTGTTTGTAGGAACCGGTTGGCACGATTTATGCATGTGTATCAATCTTTGCATTCCGACCATCCCTGTTGCCTCACTTCGATTTCGTTCGCGATAGTCTCACTACATATGCGACGTTTAGTATATCAAGCCAACGTGTTCGAATAATAAACAGCTTCAGAAATGTCCAACTGTCGTAACTTTGATTTGTGTTGCGATGTAAATGATTGTGTATTGTGTTCGGCGAGAATCGACGTTAGCCATCATATACCTCTATTCTATATAACATAACTTCAACGAGAGCCTTAAAGTATGACGTTAAGAATGTTATTAAAATATGAAATGAATTATGGAAGCTTATTTTTAGAACTATACCCTGCTGGGGTTAGACATCTGTGAAATTACACGAACCCATTACATAAGTAACTGTAATACGTGAAAATCCTCATCTATAAACGTAACTACGCAGAAGTTACGGAGAAATCCAGAGTTCACAAAGCTTACAGCGGCGTTCAACGCCTCTTCACAAATCACCAGGAAACCCGAAGTACAGTTAAAGGTTGTACAAATAAATAAATCCGACGTAAACTGAATGTTTAGTGCCAGTGTCGCGGGCGCCGAGTAAATAGCGAGTAAGTTGTGGGTTTGATGTTTGAACGGGCCTTTGAAGTGTCGGCGCTGCCCCAAACAATGACACTGCATTTACTGGAGTCGGGTTTATGTCTTTGGCAAGGAATCTCGTGGCACCTCAAGATACTTGGGAAGTTTGAGGTATTGGACTCATGATTACGGGTCATAAGGAAGATATCTTTAACATGACTATAAAGAATATTGCTCAGTGTTATCTGTAATGTACAACTAATGATACGTTTCGTTATTTTTAGAATAAAAGGACAATGTGTCACTTTAGATACGTTTCGTTACTCTAAGAATAAAAAGGACAATGTGTGACTTTCATTGAAGCTTTAATTTAAACACTTTTAGTTTTCAGCTAAGGTCTACTTTACATAATAATGTTACATACTACATACGTCGGCTAAATTAGTAGTGGCGTCTATTTTTTTTTTTATTTCCATATAATTTTTTTTTTCAATTTTAAGTAGGTATAAGCATGGAAAATTGCATAAGAAAATCTATATACGAATATAGAAATGTATTTGAATATTTAGCTTTAAAGGATAATTAGCGGTGACACGTTAAACGTAAAATGATTTACGTACGAAGCTATGAATACTTAGCACCTAAATGTGCAATGTTTGAACGTTTAACGCAGCCTTTGAAGTGCCGATACCGTCGTTGTTTCGCAAAGGTCCAAACAATAGCCCTTCAGTGACTTTACAAAGCGACGTGTAAGTTGTTAAAGGCTTAGGCAGTACACGCTTCAGTTTTTTAGTAAATTAATACCTTTGAACTGATTTCAATATGACAATATCGACGTTTTACCTTTTGTGGATAGTTCTGTAAAATGTGCATGAAAATGTTTTTCTTTTTGTTAAAATATCGTCTGGTTTAATGATACCCGAATGGGTATTTAGGGTACTAGTAGGTATGATAAATAACCTTATGTTATTTAAGTAGGTATGTTGATAGAGTTAGAGAGTGAGTGAGAGAAAAAGATAAAAGAGTAAATACAAAAATGGTATTTGTATTTTTGTTGTCATCGGTAAACATAGGAGTTAATGGGCTGTACTGAAATGTACTGGATGTTACACTTAAAAGTTTAGACAACGCGGTGTTTCAAGTACCTACATATAAGCTCACGTCAGAAACGTTAACACTTTCCTCTCCATCATAAATCAATGAGGTTGTAGCGTTGAAATAAATTGCCTATGAAATACCAGATAAAAACATACAGGAACTCTTAAAATAAACCACATGAAATATATCTGATCGACACCGGTACCGATTGACCCAATCACGTCAAGATTGTTTACGCTGTGGGATAATTAAAAGGTTCCTGATCTAAAAATACTTGGAACCACGTGTACACGAATACCATGTAGCGTAAGTAATATTGGGCCTCTTGATAAACAAAGTGTTATAGGTACCCTTAAATCACTAACGTATAGAAGATATTCCTAACGTGTTAGAATCTGATTTAAGTTTCATCTCTACATACCAGTAGATATTGAGATATCTATCTAAATTTTTTAACATTTATGCAAAGTAAAATTTCAATAGAGTTAAAAACAAATTGGCGTTTAAGTCGTATCTTGTGAAATTTCCTTTTCTTTCTTTCTTGAATAATAGCCGTATTACTAACTCTGGTAACTAGTGAATGGTGAAAAATCAAACCGAATTATAATCGACATTTAATTATACTGTGGTCGTACTGGAAACTGCAATATTCAGTAGCAAGCTATTTATCGTGCACAAATCAAGGTTATTAACCCATTTGTGTTACGTTGGTACCGTTTTTGTCGAGCTTTGCAATGCAATACTATTCATTTAGTACAAATTTGTAGCACTACCATTGAAATTAGGGTGGAACAACTTTTGATTAAATTCATACGACGTTGACTATTACCAATTGTAATAGGTTTTGTTTTGCTGTTTCATTAAACATTTATTCGCTACAGATACAAGTAGTTAAGATTGCTACCTGATCTAAGACTATTTTTGGGAACATAATAACCCTACTTAAAATAAAAAGTTGTCATAAATATCGATAGAAAATGACTGAGGATACTCCGAAGATAAAAACAGACAAAATCGAATTAAAACAGTCTCATAACCTTATTATTTCAACTCAGGTTTGGATCGAGAATATTCCATCTGCGAACACGAATTTCAGTAACCGCTAAATTGGAGAGCGACGTTGCTGCCAGCAAACTTTGAACTGTAACTCTGCTGCTGCTAATGAACTAGGTAGAAAAAGTTACAAGTTTTATGTAAATATATTAATTAGAGAGCTGAAATTATGTCAACTATGAAGATAAGTATCATCGTTAAACTCTGAACTTATAAGCTTTACATTATACCATTTTAACATGTTATTAGGTGAGTCTATTAATTTAAATTTATTTCTATACACACTCCTTTGACATAATTTATACATCTGCTACGCAAGACCTCAGACCATTAATATGTGGTTTTAACCAATCCGCTGCTGTCAAAATTTATCTGGATTATGTACTTGTACATATAATTCCGGTGACATGCACTTAACCATTAATGGTAGCGTATCTAAATCTCTAACATTCAAGATAGATTCAGGGCATTTGACTGAATCCACAATAATTACGAGTCTGATCAACAAACAAATACTTATACAACGCTTACAACAAAACACAAGACAACGCTCGCGGCTTCGTCCGCGAAAAAGTAGTTAAAAAATATTGGATTTACCCCAAGAGAACCTATAATCGGGATAAAATCTATCCTATTCCTGGATGCAAACTATCTGTTTGCCTAGTTTCGGCTTAACCAGTTCAACGGTTAAAGCGTGAAGGACTTACCTACATACATCCACATATCTAAATATCCTAACATCTTTACAAACTTTCACATTTATAATATTAGTAGGATTATACATACGTAGCACATATTCACTACTGTAATTTCTCTTACCCTGTCCGATCCGATTGATATAGTTTCTCGGACTCCCAATTTATTCATGACATCGTGAAATACAAGCCATTGCTTACAACAGCGGATTCAACTTAACTTTATCTAAATAAATAGAGAAAGTTATCCAATTCAATAGCGGAGAAAGATAACCTGATTGAAACGGAGTTTACGTTAACCTATCGTTATTTATTATCACGATTCAATCGTGAACTTCGATGCTTGAAAGATTAATAACAGGCAAGAGTAGCATCGATTTATTATTGTATCTAGTAAAACATGGTTCGACCATTTAGAGTTTTAACGGGTACCACGATTATTAGTTGTAACTTTTAATTACGATAGGATATAAGTATAACTAACTCCTACTATCACAATGTGTGTATAAATAAGTCTTTCCCAAGGTGTAAATAATAATGTCTTCGCTGAAGTTATCCAGCTAACACAATTGCCGTTCTATTAAGGCAACAGATTGAAGAAAGTCTTTGTAGAAGAAAATAAAGAAATACGTAAACTTGCTTATCATAGTACCTCTACAAAAGTAGTTAATTTAATTATATTCAAAATACGATCGATTTGAGGTTCTCGGAACACGTTTTTACGTCGAAATCACCGTCAATACAGAACGAACTTTACTTTCCTTGTAATATCCTAGTAGACCGTTATAAATTAGCGAGGAGGTAACGGAAGCCGTCTTGCCAAATCAGGAGAGGAATGAGGGACGATTTATTTCATTCAGAAGTAAGCTTGCTTTCTTTGTTGGTAATAAACGTAGGTAATAAAATGAAATAAAGGTAGGTTATTACGACTTTACGACGGCTATATTCTTGTGTAGTGACGAAATTGAGTGAAGTAAAATTATGTTAAAAATGTAGAGAAAAACAATACCTACCAAGAATAATTTGGAATTAAAACTTATAAGGATTCTAAAAGGATAACGAAGTTATAGTCGTTCTAAGTATACATTTCTAAGGTATCGTGTATACATTTTGTTTGGTATACATTTTCGGTATTCCTATCATACCATGACGAACTGAAACTAAATTAAAATTGTAATCTTATTGTAAATAATCCATTGCAAATAGGATTAATAAGGACAAGTGTGCACATTGCACATACATAGGAAAATATGTTCGTTTATTAGATTAAGATTAAAACTATAATCCGAGATGTTTCAAGTAAGACAGCCACTTTTCTCAGTACTGTGAAACTGTCACTAGGAACCTAATCCAATTAAAATTTACGCTTCAGTCTTAACTGAAATAGGCTTTGCGTCGGTTCACCGGAAAACTTGTTATAAGATTGTGGTTGTAAGAACGGATTAATGTAACGTTATACATATTTTAACACCAATTTTATTAACGTAACCGCTTATATTACGAGTATATGTGTATGTGGCGTAGAATTGAAGTTGTAAACCGTATTTATAAAAATAATGTGTTATTATTATTCTAAATCTACATTATGTTATTCAGTTTCTTTTAGACTTAGTGATCCAGATAACAAAAGATAGGACTTCACTTAGTTCTATTATAAGTACGTTAATATGTTTTTCAATTTGTTTTTCAGTATTTGAGAGAGGTACACTAAAACTAAAATAAAGAGGTGACTTTTCTTTAACCCATTCTCTATATAATCAAGTAATACTTACCTAATATTTACTTGTAAGAGAAGAATAATTTCACTAAAGTACCAGTGTAAATAAGTATTCGTATAAAATGTGGCTTATGAGATGTAAAGTTCAATATAAACAGCCATTATAAGGTCACGCCATAAAATTTAATGGAGTTTTGAGCGCGGCCGCTCATAATGAAACTCTATTAGAGATTATTGACTAACGCACGCTAGCTTTACCAATGCCAATAGATAGCCCCCAGGTCTTAACGAATTTGATCAATTGAACTCAATTAGTAGCTATGCCGTCCTGAAAATGCTTTTAAAGTTTGAATATAAAGTGAAATAGCTAACGCGGTAACCAACTCTATACTTACTTCAAATTCTACAACTTTTCAAAAACTACAACACTAAAAATAAAAAAGTACTTGTAACCCCTAAACGCTAGCAAAAAGTTCGCCACTATTGTTTTATTACTTCTTTTTTTATAAAATATACCTACCAAAATCGTCTCTAACATAAATATAGAAATTGAAACACGAAAAAGGAATATTATTACAGTATTTTATACAATAGGCAGTAAAGTTACGCTGTGTTTGCTCGACAGTAACTCCGCCCACGTCGTCGCATTGAAGTAGTATCACTTAACCGATAGCCTGGATTTCAACGATGACGAAGCGACACTCTAGTGCCTTGGTTTTCAATAAATTGGCACAAATTAAGAACTTGACAGTTTTTCTTACATTTCAAGTTATGTATCGTTGGGTTTAGATACTAATTATCACTTGCTACGGTGAAAGAAAGCATCGTGAAGAAACCTGCACACCTGAAAGTTCTCTATAAAGTTCTCAAAAGTGTGTGGAGTTTGCCAATCCGCACTAGGCCAGCGTGGTGGACTATGGCCTGTCCACATTGTGAGAGAAGACCCGAGCCCAGCAAAGGGACAGTTATGGATTGCAATGATGATGATTGTTGGGATTTACCTGTGTACAGGTACAGAGATTAGTGGCGATTACATGCGATTTCCGAATCTGTCATCCGTAACACTTCCGGTAACTAACGGAAAGAATTGATAACTATCAAGAAAAAAAGTTCATCGTAATAAAGATCGTAAAAGTAGAACAAAGATAAGTATAGGATAACGAAGCAACATGTAACAACTCTTAATGGTCTTCTGTTTCCAGTTTATTTCGAAATGCGAAACGAGAACTGATCAATGTAACCAGCTACTAGTAACGTTGCAGTCCTTTCATAGTATAATATTCTTCTATGGTTACGGTACATTATAGGTGTACAAAGTGTCTTCAGCAAGCATTACAATGTGTAAAGATTAAGAAGTACCAACATCAGCATACAATAAGTCCGTTAATGTAATTAAAGCGGGAACATGGCAGTTTGCAACACTTCCACTTAAAAGGTAATTCCGCGCCAGTCTTTATCTGGACGTGGACGTAGTAAAATTTTAATTAAGTGGCCCCGAGGCGTGGCATAGTTCCGCTAATCGAGCCGCAGTTACTTGAGGGATAATAATGTAAAATGAAATGCATAGAACCTTTTATACTTAACAAGCGGTAAAGGAAAATAGATTCTTATTTCCATAAACATACATTTACTTCTTCACAAAATTCATGTCTTCGGCTTGAGTTAATGGGGAAATATTACAAAACTAAAAATCGCGAATACTTGTTGCTTTAGACATTTAAATTACTAGATTTGATCATTGCAAGATACAATAGAAAGTTAAGACGTATTTGAATATTTTACGTGTACAATTTTATGGTGCATAACGTATGGGCAGCAAGTATACCACAGATGCTATCCTGCGCCGCAGCCTCCGGTTTTCGAAAGGTAAGAGAACTGACAGTCGCGTGATATTTCACAGGGAAGTGGCGTTTGAATCGCAAAGCGAATATCACCCGTCAATCTGTTGACGCAAACGACAACGACCTTCCGGCATTGAGCGGTCACTGTCTAGGACGGAGTTGGACGATACACAAGCCCTTCAAAGCGTTTTGTTTTAGCTTTAACAAATCTTAAAATAGCTAACAGGACGTGTTCGTACACGCGGGTTTCGGAGCTTCATTTCTTTTTAAATGCTTTTGTCGCCTGTTCATTTTTTGTTTTGGGTTTTCGGCGAAACGTGCGATCTCTAATCGTGCTATCGGCTTTACCCGTGTACTATTTTTGTAGTTATTTCATGTGAATTTGTAGACGATATAATTATGTAGCTCAAGCTATGATTACAGGGTAAGGGATTCGTGAATTAAGGATTCATTAAGAAATCAACGTACAACTTTGATTTTAATCTGAATCTTTCTCGGTTTTAGGAGTTTATTCTCAAGGTAACTTATTAGACATTATTTATGAGAAATTGAATTATCTGTTCAAAATGTGTTTACTTATTTATGTAATGTAGGTACTTAAAGTTTGTGATGTTTAATTATTTTTACTTGCACGTATTTAGCTAATAATAGTCAATATAACAGGCATTTCACTACTCGTTTTTCGATTACAAGCGTGCCAACTAAAATAAGTTACAAACTAGAGTGAGTTACTGAGTCACTAATTCAATTTTATTCACGACTTGATTTTGTCAGGACTATGCACTTACATCGTTTATTTCTTAAACGCAAACCATGTGTACGGGGTGATGACATATGCGCTTTAATCTTTATTGGATAAAGAATTGCCCACGCCTCTATACATTTCCGAGAACAATGGTAAGGAATAGGAATTTCTTTCGAACAGGCCAGTTGGACGGAGCCTAGAAACAAATAAAATCAGTTTATGGCTTCATAGAAGATTGGTTCACGATGGAAAGTCTTTATTGAGGCACGGCCGGGGACTTATAGTTCACGAGTGGCTCCGGGCGCCGGGCTGCGTTTGTGTGGTCGACGCCGTGTTTGCAAGAGATAATCCTTAATTATTACATGTAACCACATAAATAGTTTGTATGCCATTATTGTGACATATTAGATGAGATATAGAGACTGCAATTGCGAGTAATGTTTACATTTTACAACTCAGAACCTACTGAACAGGTTATGGTATCAGCATGTTTTGAAAGTTGATATAAGAAATGATTGAAATGAGCAGAAATAAATGAAAGTTTTAACTCGATAAAATATTAGAATAAACGTTACAATTTTGTATCTGATTACACTGGGTTTCGAGTGTAAGGACCAATCCTAAAAGTAGTCTAAAACAGAAAGGGCGTAAAAACAGAATAGATCAGTTCAATTGTATATCAACTTACGACCAAACAAGCTGCGTCGTTAAGTAATATAATCCCTCAATCCATTTTATTTAAGATTATAACTTTAGCCGCATAACTTGAGTTAATGATAATCGTCTAAATCTCCGGTAACAATGCCGTGACTAAGCTTGTTACGTACTTGTTCGGAAGTCGGCTCGAGAACAGTGCTAGGTGCTACAGGTTCTTTTGTAATGAACTTTGAGGCGAAACAAAGGTACCCATAATGTTGCGTAATAGGTCAGCTAAATGCACAACCAGTATTCAACCCCTGTTTCGTAATAAGTTTACTGATGTTTAGATAAAATTCTAGTACAGAGATGCAACTCTACAAATTCTAAATTATGGTAATATAATTGTCTGAAAATTTGTATTGGACCAGCCTATTTTTCAGTATAACTTCAGCAAGATAGCAAAATTTCCTGGACTTTCTTAGTTTCAGCTCAAAACCTTTAAAAATAGATATATTTATATTTACGAACATTTAGTTAAAGACAAATGAGGTTGTAACAGAAACTTAGTAATTAAATTACCCTTTCCTAAGTGAAATAAAGTTTTCATTTAATATTGCACACACAATGTTTCCCACAATCTCGGGCTATTCCGACTGAGCGAGCGGACCGTCCCACAGGAAATACTGGCTCCGAGGAACATGAAAAATGTGAATAATATCGGAGTCGGAGAAATAAACTTTCCCAGTTTCTACTTAAGTAGATCGCAAGGAACAAAAAGGTTGTGGAATAAGTAATCGTAAAACGAGATTGGATGATTGTAGTCGCAGTTGTAATATTTTGCGTTTGAGGTTAGAATTGTGTGTCATCTTTTGTTTAAGCGTCCTTTTTGGCATGTTTGTTTGATGTCTCAATGCCTTTTACGGTAAGAAAACCTTCAAACTGAGTATTGAATGTAAGTTTGTTATAGTATCCGCACCATAAGTAACTACTAACTACATATGAAAGAGAAAGAAAAACATACTTGGGATAGGGTATTGAGAAGTATTTTAAAAGAGGATACAACTCCGAAAAGCGCCTTCATTTTATAAATACTTTCTACAAAGTTTCTTAACGGTAATTTTGCCAAATGTGACATGTTGGAACATTGTTAACCATAATAAATTAAGTGATGTCTTATTCGAGATCCGTACAATATCTTTCAATACCTGGATTCAAGGTCCATTTGTGACATAAGACCCTTTCCCCGCGGCCCGAAAACGCTTTAAAATCAAATTACTCACGTTTCTGCTCGTCCCTAGACTATAAAATAGTGGTATGGATTGGTCGTACTCACGTAATCTGCATTGTTAACAGATGATTATATTATTTATCTGTGTAGTCTCCCCTTAAACTATTGATTGATTTCGATTCGATTAACGATGTAAGTATAACTACTGTTGAACGTGGACTGTCGTATAAGGCTAACTAGTTAAATGCCCGCGGCTTCTTTGATTACTTTAATGAAAGGACATAAACATTATAAAGAAGTAGCTATCCAACATTGAAGGGACATCGATACTGGTGTAATGGATTTCTGTATCAGCAGTTAGCGATCTCTGATCTACATTAAATAAATGGTTTCAATTCCATTTCGTATTCAGTACACGTCCCAACACTCAACCTTTTGTTATTTTTAAGTTGTTCGTAAGACTATAACTAAGGCAATTCCTTTAAATAATTAACTACCATTAATATAAAGTGGTAGCTAATTGGAAACATTAACTTTAAGGAAATTGGAAACATTAACTGCGGAGATTTTTTTATTTCATGTAATTGCTCAATTTAAAACATTACGACACTCAATATTTTAGCAGTCATTTTGTTTCCGTTGTATAATACAAACAGCGATTTACAATTATAAAAGATACTTTGACGTAACTTGTAAGTATTTTAAACACAAAATATGTGAAAATTTGAAAGTAAAAAAGAAGTATAATTTTAATAAAAAAACTTCTGTGTTAAAACATTATGGTAGACAATTAGTAATGTCACGTAAGCGCATAGCTTAACGTTAGAACTATAAATCATTGTTAAAACTTTAACAAATATGGTTATAAGGTTCCGCATACATCAAAGCAAGGCTTTTAGTTAAAGCGGCAAGGCGGTAGCAGCGTGTCTATGGCCCTCTGTAGTTCCTTATCGCTACTCGCAAAAAAGCTTTTTCATGTCAAAAGCTGTCGATAGGAAAGCTCCTTTGTCCCGATCGGACGTACAAAGGACCATTCGAAGGAAAATCGCTCGCCTATGCAGTTGTTTTAACAGGTTGATCATTTGCATGACGGAAAACAGTTCGGGAAAACAAAAAATACATACACGTTGCATTTCTTCTCAGTACAGTAACCTCAATAATAAATATATATGTGGAAATATGTTCTGTAATATATTTATTTCAAACAGAACTTTAGGTAATCGTGAGATAGGGTAAACTTAACAAAAGTGTGTACTTAAGCAATGTAGTTTGTAATAAAAATTCCCAATTGAAAATGTATTTAATGCTTAAATTATGAACTTAGATAATGCAGTTTTGGAATAACTTATTTAATTAGAATTTTCCATGTAAACTTATTGTAAATTAGGTTACCGAATTCTCATCTAATTGAGCTCATGCGTCATCAGTAAACATGGTTCCATCAAAACATCTCCGTTTAGTGCAATCCGACTAATCCATCCCACGTCTCGTGATCTGAGTGAAATACGCGTATAGTTCTCGATAGTTGATTTGTGGTGTGGTTCAATTAACCGACCAAATCAAAACAAACACTTGCGTAACAACAGCACATATGTGAAGAACACTTCAGCAAATTACAGTTTAATTATAAACTGAAAATGTGTATGCTAAAGCGTTGAATAACCTTGTTCTGGGTTTTACAGCTGACAGTGGCAAATATTAATGTAACAATAATTACAAGCTTTTATTTAGTTTCCCTTGTCCCGGTGTTTGTGATCAAATATTGCAAGCTAAATGTCACCCACTTCCCGGTGTCCGATTGAGCTAAAATTTTACACCCTGGTCCAGTCCTGATGACAATGCATGTTTATAATAAGCATGATGTAATACTGCTAACTTTTTAGGTGATTTTAACTTTTTAGTTCTTTTTCTTATTGACAGCTTGTTTTTAAAAAAATCTTTTAATTCACTTGTCTGTACGTTTACTTGTTTTTAATCAGCTGTTTTAACACTTT
The DNA here is from genome assembly GCA_001278395.1 of Lerema accius. Classification (NCBI taxonomy): domain Eukaryota; kingdom Metazoa; phylum Arthropoda; class Insecta; order Lepidoptera; family Hesperiidae; genus Lerema; species Lerema accius. Next base: position 153,113 of record LGAG01001140.1, on the reverse strand, counting down.
TAGTAGGGAACATGGGAAATATTCGGCAGCAAAGATTTTTCTTAAACCTCATAATTCAATTCACTGCCACCTACAATTTGAATTTGCTTTGTTCAGTTCCTTAATTTGATTTGTGCCTGACAACCAGCTGTGTGGAGGATGGAATTTCCCATTGGAAACATTTAAACCATCGTGGGAATTAAATATACATTTTTCAGTTTCATCTACAGTTTGTGTATATCCATCTCCTGTTGAATATTGTATTCTCTTCGTTAGTTATAGTACATACTGAATTGTATGTACGAATTACGAATATCCTTCTACGTAAAAACTTAATTTAAGTTTGGAAAGTATTACATTTCCTTAATATTTCATCTAATAGCAGTTACTAGTTCTTTCCTTGAAATGCAAGACAGTCAGTGGTTTCGGAAGAAGAGATATGCAGAAATCAAAACAGATTAAAAACGGGGATTTAACGTTGACCCTTATAATAAGATTATAATCTCGTATATACTTACATCCTGCACTACAAGTATGGACCAAAATGGTATGGACAGCAGTGAATTGTTGTCTTAATTGAATGAACGAAGTCGGCTTAACCAAAGTGGTTCACTTCTCCTTTCTAAATGAAAGGGTCCGGACCGTGACCTAATGCTAATTGGCGGGTTATTTTTGTCACTTACTTGCAATTATCTCATAATGGACAATGACTTAGGTACTATACCATTTCCGCCTGTTGTTCTATAGGTACTTCTTGTATGCGTGTTCTTTTTTTGTGTTCAGGTATACAAACAATAGTGCTTATCTATCAATCTATCTT
>LGAG01001140.1:133515-146587 GCA_001278395.1 Lerema accius | reverse complement strand
TTTTTTGCAAGTGTTCTTTAGGTAACGAATAGGAACTAGATTCTTACATGCATTGCATGAACAGATAATATTACTATCAATACTAGTGAAACTAGATCCGTATACTAGTAATACTAGACGAACTATTATTATACTAAGAACATAGGCATTTAATGTTCAAACACAACCATAGCTTTAAGTATAATAATGCATCTAGAACAAATCAATCACAAGAGTACGCGAACTGTATGAGTTATCGTTTACATTCACTCCAACAGGTGGTTTCTGTAGTTAAAGTTTATCTGGTCGGATATTTGAATGTCAGAGGAGTATTATTTTGCCATTGAGTACTAGGGGCTACTCTCAGTGGCAGCGCCAATACGCCTGTGGCACGAAAGTTGCTTATTACTGCAATTTCCTCTATGGGAAGCTAAAAGATATTAACTGGAGTCGTGGTTATAGCATTACGCTATATGCAGACATGAAATATTATAGATATTATCATTACCCGGCCGTATGTAATGAGACAACATTCACGGTGTTCCAGACAATATGAGCAAGTTAGATTACATCTAATGGGACCACCCTAGTGTTTTAGATAGCGCCCTCTTTTTGTTTGGAATACAACCCATGCTATACGATGATACTTACTATAGTGCGACATAGGATTTTTTTAATTTCCTTCATTGATTCCCTTAGATTGATGGGTTGAATAGATTAGACTGATTTTGGCAATGATACTCGTATAATCCATGACGCAAGCGACATACTTCCGTTACGTAATTTCGAATATCATTTAAAATTGCATTCTCTACACTTACGAAACACAGGAATATGTAGCGTTCATGATAACCAGGAGCTACCAGTTTTAAAACTGCATTCTCTTTGATGCCAAAAGCAGACGTCATTTTCACTTTTCTTCATTTAATTAGGTACCTTGTTCGGCAATTTTGAAGGCAACTTTCCTTTAGACGAGTTCCCTCCCATCGATTGTTCATTCAAGTTTTTGCAGACAGATTTTATTATACCTTTAACTGACTGACAATACTGGGTTCCGTTAAATTATTTTATTATCTAATAAATAACAATTTAAATCGCCTCATTTATATTTCCTCTTAAATTAATAACTATTAATTTAAAAGTCATTGTAACATTAGGAAAACATAAATGAATGCTTTGATTAGGCCTTAACAAATCCACTCAACAGGTTCTACATAATATTATGACAGATTTGAAGAGTAGGATAATATCTAATTTATTCGTCTACGAATACGAATTCGTTTCGCAGCGAGGTGCGTGACTAAAACCAACGCCACACAAGGTCATATGGCGGTATTTGGAAGCCACAAGGCCAACCGACTTATCTGTACAATAGAGGCACGCGAAGTAGATTTAATATAATTAATTGGATTATTTTTATCGATACCAATATTTACTTAACACGGACTAACTTGTGCCAATGGTACTTCCGTGGTCCTTACACTAAAAAATTAACAACAACTACTATTATAAGTACTTATTAAAATCTATTACAAGTAGGAGTAGGACTAACATTTTTTCTTATACTCGAAGTTTGTTACGATGTCCATGGGTAGCGAGGAGGATAACACTGTCTACTTATTTGTTATATTAATACAATAAAAAATCTACTTAGGTACACAGCATATACATTATATGTATAAAGCAATATCTTAGAAACGAACAGTCAGTCTAGATTTTTTTAATCTATTGCGTACAAATTAGCGCCTCAAACTAGACGTTTGCAAACATTACAATTAGGTACTGTAGAATTGCCTTGATCTCAGTTCACACACATCGTGGGAAAATGCGATGTAACATCACATATAATTATAATCGTTGGATATCACAATACAGGTCGTCTACGATGGACGCAGCTCGTAACCGTACACTTTTCTAATAGTCGATTATAATGAGGATTATAAAATGTGTCTACTGTATTTTCGACACGAAATCTTCGAAATATATGACTTAACTGGTATGAATAGTTAACAATAGAGTTTGATAATTCCATTTTTTATGCTTGCAAATCTACGGCCTAATAGAGTAGATAATAACAGAAAAATTGTAAACAAGAAACTAGGTTAATAACCAGTGAAATGTAATTAGCCAATATTTATAAATAAGTTTATTTCGCTAAAATTCAGATTTAATGAAAATTAAAATCGAGACTGAAAGCGGGAAATATGCAAATGAACGGAGCGGCGATCCGATATGGAGCATTACGTCTTCATGCTAATTATAGAAAGCTTAATTTGCCTTAATGTTCCTTATTTGTATTGCAGAAGCATCCAGGCGGAAGATCTGCTAAAAAGATAAGGCACTAGTTTAACGCGGCGGTAATTTATTTCGATTTTGGTCAGTAAAATTGATGACATTGGCAGTAAAGTTTGGGCAGTAAAATAAATGAAAACGATCAGTAATAAATATATTTTTCGGCAGTAAAATAATTAAATGGGCAGTTAATAGTGGGCAGTTATAAAGTTGCAATTGGTCGGTAACTTGTGAGCAGCAACCTGAGGGCAGTAACTCGTAGGGTTAAAATAAAGATTTAATAGGGCAAACGAAATTTAAACCTAACCCTTACCTAACACACCTTCACATTTTAGTGTTCGTCGTCAAATAACGCGTTTTTTACTTAACTTTTTGGTATGCCATTTTATAAGTTTTACTGCCCACTTAATTGAAGTCTACACGATTATCATTATTGTATAATTGGATTATGTCACAGTTGTCGTCGGAAACCCGCTGACGCGGGTTTCCTGCTTCCGAACGAATAAAATCATACCAACCTAACCTAACCCAACCAAAGATCATTAAAAATGAGATTTTTGTCAAATTCTTTTCATTATTTAAAAATATTAATTTAACTGCCCACATTAACTGCTTATAATAACTGCCCAATGTAACTGGCCAATTTGTTTTAAATTACTGCTCATGTATTACTGCCCAATTACTTATTGAACTGCTCCTTTTATGATAAAATTACCGCCACTTTGTATTTTTAGTACTGCTCATGTTTTACTGCCACACTTTTTATTTTACTGCCCAAAAAATATTTTACTGCCCAACTCATTATTTCCACTGCTCAATGTAACTGCCGGGATTTTTAAGTTACTGACCACTTTAATTAGTGCCAAAAGATAAATTTAACGACGCGAACATTTTTTATTTAAAATAGGTCAACGCTCGACAACATTTTCACCATTTGCCATTACCATTAAAATGCTGCTAAAAATTTTAGAGATGATGACCTTTTGTAATTTGTAATAAAACATGGAAATAGAAATGTAAAACATAAATCTACTATTAACTTGTAGACACTATTCACTAACTGATTGGAACAGTGCTACTTACAAAAAATCCATTTTGCACATAAGAGACTATACAAATTGCAGTATTCATTTATTTCAAGTACACAACCCGTTATATTGTTAATTAAATTAATGATAAGCAATAAAAGCTTAAAGGATTTACTGGATATACGACAAAGAGGATTTCCAACAAACATTTAACGCATGAACAGTACAGAGTTGGATTAATACTGAAGTGCAATTTCACTCGAATCAAGAGCAGGATGTCGAGGCTAGGCACATATAAATAGCGGAAAATTAAATGAAACCAGTTAAGTGATAGTTAGCAACTAAAATCGTGTATGCATAGCCTAATGAAGTCAAATGAAACTGCTGTGAAATGATTATTCTATAAACCTAGTTGAACTTGGTGAAATTAGTAACCATTAAATACTACGTTGTGAATGTTATTCGGTTATTACCTAACTTATTTTCTAGTATATGTTCGTAATAGAGGAAAATTAGTAACGTAATTCGGTGAATGAAAACTTCGTGAATAAACCGCCATATATATTAAATTAATTTCAAAATCCGCAAATGTTTTGGAAATGATGGAACAACGGAAATTGTCTTGTAAATAATGTCTGAAGAAAGTTAGTAATTTTATTGTTTTGTTGCCAGTATTAAGGCTTAGTTTCCCAAGGCGAAGCAACGATGAGACTACTAACGACTACTAATAATATACAAACGCGCGGACAGGAAAAGTTAACTGAAGATCTGCCCTAAAAATGTGACCAGAAGTATGAAAAAGTTTTAATACACAAAGTTATAAAATTACTCAAGGTGGCCCCGAAACGTGTTTAGAAAGTCCACCTGCTGAAATTACAATACAAACAACATTTACCGTAACCAGGAGTCACGTTCGCCACGACTCTACATGTAAACACTGAACGATGTTTATTTTGTAAGTATAAATAACTTAATGTTTTACTTCATATCCCCTTTCAGGTTTCTCGGTAGCTCCTATGTTAGCACTTCATGCGAAGTTATTGTATCTTGTACGATACAAGTTCAAGAGTAATTGTATCACAGGGAGTCTAACCTCTTCTTTCACTTCTGTATTAGTGGCTTCGCAAAGGACTAGTTTTAGCTGGACAGTTTTAATTGCTCTTTAGCATGTAACTAAAAGTGGAAACATTAATAAAATTCTGTCATTACTTGTAATTTCTCTGACATTCGTCGATTTGACACCGACATTGATTAACTTGCTTAGTTTGATAATCGCATAGTTTGTTAATCAATCATAGTAATAATTTACGCTGCAAAACTTGCTAAAGACTACTCAAAAAACAGTCATCTTCTTATGTCTATATAATTATGTTTACTAGGAACCATTTTATTTCATATTTAACATTGTAATTACTGTGATGAAACGTTCATGAAGCGTAAACACGAACGTAAATAAATAATTAACTTTGTGTACATTGTGTTAGCGAGAATGACAAAAACAAATATTTTATCGGGTATAATTTTTTAACCATATTATAGTGATGATGCTTCTATTTAATACCATCAATAAAATAATAAATTAAGGACCTGCAAGAAAACGACGGCAATAAACGACTTATGACTCCTTGTTAGAGGAAGAAACGAGTTTTATAATATCATTATTAAGGACCTCTCGTTAATTCGACGAGAGAATTCTAATTGGAAAATCCTTTTCAATTAATGCCAATGGACGGCATGCATAATAGAATGGAACCCTCGAGTGGACAATCACAAGTTTAATAAGACCACTGGCGATTTTATTCAGGACGCATTTCCCTTAAGCACAAACGTATAATAGAAGTAGAGTTAGCTATTAACTGTCGGTTAACTCTTTTTAAGTTTTTATTAAGTACCTTTGTTGCTAAGAACATAGATAAAGTTAAATATGTTTGTTTGGTATAGCTCTTCTTTCTTGTCAATGCTATCAAGGAAGTATCATTGTTATTATACTATTAGAATTAATTCAAGCATATATTGTAGATGCGATGTCAAAAAACCGATCCTAAGAAGCTTGGTAATTTGCAGGTAAGATGTGAAGTTAGGACTAAATAACTTAAGAGGAATAAATTTAAAAACCATAAATATGTCATTGATAGCAATATTCTTCAACTATGTTGAAATCTTGATTAATAATATAGGTAATATAAATTGATGAAAACGGGAAAGGAAGGCCCTTAGATAACAATGAGTGGTCCCATTGTCACTTATTAGGGACGAGCGCTTTTCGTATAATGGCGGATTTAATATAAGCGTTTTCCGTTCATCGTTAATTTCATCGAGAACAGGCAAATTTAATGACAAAGTACATAGTTTGGGGCTGCGGTATTTCGATACGAAATTGTGGTGGAATAATTATTTCCTCTTATAATAGATATAGCTTGGTAACCGGAGATCTACCAGGGTTTTCTTTCTGTATAATGTTACGTTTATTTATTAAATCTTTATTGAACCCCAAAAGTGTAACAATTGGCTCACTTATAGCTCAATAGCATTCTATTAGTCTACCTATAGGATGTGCAGAAAATGGTTAAAGCCGATACAATATAAAGAAGAATATAAAGAACTTATTGGTTCTGAGAAGTTAACAACTATATTGATGAAAAATAAATATGAGCGAAGTTAAAAAAAAAGTAAGAATAGAATAGGTACAATTTAGTTTATGAATAAGATTTACGCAGTCAGTCAGTCAGTTATTAGGTTTCGTTTTAATGATTACTAGTCATTTAATATTACAACCAGAAAGCTAACTAACAGAAAGTTATCCAGTAAGACGTGTCTGGACAAGGCAATCCGCTCTCCGGATGTCACGGCGCGTTGGCCAGGGTCTTTAGACATTACGTCATAATATACGCCTTTTTAAATATATCCCGAAAGGATTTTTTGTTTTTATTTTTTAAATAAAAACATTCAGTTTCAAAGCAGTACTGGGTTGTAGTACTGGGGTTATATTTAAGCATTGTGATATTAAAGTCTAGAAATCAATTAAACATTTCTGACAAGTGTGACTAATATAAAAATGTATATTTTCCGTTACAGGGTTTACGTGAAATTGAGTGCTAAATAGGACAAAAATGGGATTCCTTAAAAATGGGACTATAGAACTGAATGGAATTTAACGCAGTAATAGGTACGTTGGCCGTAATTATGAATAATAATCTGAATTTATCTAAATATAAACAAATATAAAAACAAAGACTAAATAAAAATATAATAACTTTCAACAAGTAAAGTTTAGATGATAAAAGAAACTTCGCTCTCCATCTCTTACAAGATATTCCACTTAATTGGTCATTACAGGGCGACTATAAGAAACTATTAAAGAGTCCTAGCTAGTTACATTAACTAACCAAGCATTTCATGAAACATCTCGATCATTATCGTAAATAAACCGTTTTATCTTTAACTTTGTTTAGAAAATATTTAAACAATTATTTACGTTTCTTGCAAGTAAATGTTTTCAAGCAACCCAATTTGCGTGGCATCCTAAGCCTCTCTTAAAAAGAAAGCAAGAAATATAAAAGGATATTTTTATCCGGAGAGACGTTCCGGGTCAACACATCCCGGACAGGGTGCTCTAGTGTCCGGAAGTCACGCACGGTAGACAAAGGACCACTAGTACTACATCCACTGATACGACTTACGTCATTCCACTTTTCGGCGAGTATCGAGTTACGACCCAATTACACTTATCTTTAGTATCTTTTTATGTACGTAATGCTTTGTGTGTACGAGCCTTTATTATTGAGTATCGTTAAGTATTGTTATTATGAGATAGGTGAGGAAATTTAGATGTTGGTTAGATAGTATTATTACCTTATTAAACATAGGAGATGGTTAATAGGTATATAAATTAAAATGTAACTTGAAAAATCTTAATTTTTGTAGATAAGCCTTTTGTTGTAGTTATCTGAATTTATTACTGATATTGTTCTAAACTAATTATAAATTAATATTTGATTATGTATTAAAGACAATTCAATGAGCTCTGTTAATTTCAGCGGTCCATTAGACTAACAAACATTTTTTTATTGACGATTGTATTTTTCATAACAGGTACTAGCATTAAGTAATTCTCTTTTAAACAGAATTCTGTCCTGGTGTACTGATTTTCAACAATAATTATAAAGCGATGACTAGCCGAGCGTGTTTCGGTCAGGATGGAGTCATTAATTATATTATTTAGCAAAGGAAACCCACGTCGGAAATTTGAACGACTTTGACGCGCTCCTAAACTTAATAGAAAGGTTTGGAGTCAGTGAAGTCATTATCTACGCAATAGGTTGTTAAATCACAGTCAAAATGTAATTAACTCTAACTACAGCTGATCGACTAACGCCCACATTTCAAAGGCCTTAACACTAACAGCTGTGACTTGTAATAAAATTATAACCGGGCGTTTGGTAAATTGGATAAGAAAAATGTCACATAATTGACAAGACGGCAATTAGAAAGTTAGTTAATATCTTCTGGACGGGAGGCAGTATCGTATTTTTATTAGAGAAGGCTTCATTTTATTTTTTTATTTTATTTTCAGTGGGATGATTGGTACAGACTATTAGTTGCCAGTTTATGTATAACAAGCTTATAAATGCAACTAGCGTTCGTAATTGGTAATAAAATATCATCATACATCATACATATTATTATGTGTATATTACATATCAAAGCCTTCTTCTGAAGTCATTAACAAAAATTCAAAAGATTTCTTTCCCTACCATTGCCAGTAAAAAAATTACAATAAAGCGTTTAAAATGGGGCATAAACACAACAATCGCGATATCAAATGCAGGGACGGTGTTGTTTACTTGGCACTTTTATGCATACAGTCAGACAAACGCGCTTCCTGCCCTTTCAGTCGCCGCCTTCGTGACTAACATCGATGTAGCTTTAGATAAGCCTACGATATTATTTACACGGTGAATCGGTGAATTATTCTTCGGACCAGTTAACGATAAAAAGAGAAAGGTCCATGTCATATGGATTGACGTCTTGTATTTCAAAGAATAAGAGCCGGATTAAACGGATTGAATCGGACAAAATATGTTTGAATGATTTGCTGTTTTATTTTTAATTTGGATTCGATTAAACCTACAGGGAAGGTAAAAGACTGAATAATTGAATATGAATAGTGATATAAGAAGTAATAATTTCATTGAACATTGAAATTGTTACAGGTATACCATATAATTCGAATCGGTATCGGTAATAAGCAATACCTACTAAAGATAATTTTATGTAAATACTCTTAATATTCTTAAAAGCTAAAATGTAAAAAGTTAACAATTTATGACTTATCAGATTCAGAGCAGGCTAATTGCGTAACTTTTAGATTTAGGATTTTCTCATGCCTCTTACATTCGTACATAAAAAACAAAAGAGATGAACCACCGGATAAGTTATAAATAATGTTTAATGTGTTTGTGGATGGCTAAATGATAAACACTGCAATTACGACCGACCTTGCAAAATGAGGTTGTTTCACACGACTGTATATTGGCTGTGTAGAGTACAGTGCGTAAAACAGTATTGGAAACTAGATTTTTACTGACAAATGTACTGAGTAGCCGACTCTACTATTAGGTAGTGTTCAAGTTGCCTCTCAGTTATTTGATGATGTTGTATTACATGATAGTGAGGCCCTAGTTTTAAATGAAAATGTGCATCATTAAAATATGCTTAACTATCACACGACTAAGTTAGTTAGTATATATAACGTGATAAAAAATTGGGACGTTTGAATCGATCTCTACTATTGCTGTATCCTTTTAAATATGTATTATCTTATTTCACTCAAAAGGAATAAGTCACATAGAAAATGACATGTTTTTTAAATAATAAGCAACATGAACACATTCATTGTCATCGTATACAATATTCATAACACGTCAGCGCAACTTCTCAATGGATACATCATAGAATGTCCCAAAAGAGAATACGTAATCGTTTTCGAAGCCTTTCCTCGGAGCTAAAGAATTTGGAGCGACTGAGAGCAATTTGTTTCGCAATAAGGTCGTCGGGCCCCATCAGCACAAATGAAGGGTCAGCAGATAGACCTTAATTAAACCTGACGAATTCGTTATATCATCGAACTTTACTATAAAGAGAAAGACAGATAACTTTGTTGAACCTTTTACAACTCAGGAGGAAACTTTACCTACTTCTTCGTTCGCTATGGTAACTTCTCGGATAACTACTCGAATAGGTTAAATACCTTTCCATTTATAAAGTTTCGACATCAAGTACAGAGTAGGTTTGTTTGTTGCGAGTGAAATTTGTTATAGACGATCAGTATGCGGCATAACAATAATCGCGTTGTTCGCATAAATAGATATTTCAAAGTCGTGACTTTTAAACCTTTGAACTTATCTTGGAAGTTGAATCAATCACTCCTTTCCAACAAGAATTATGATCGGCAACAGTGCAATGGAGTCGGTACTTACCTGGAACAAATAAAAAAATAATTAAGCGAAATATATTCAAAACCTTTTTGGATATTAATGAGGCGTGTAAAGAGCAATTTAAAAACCAAATATAATGTACAACTTATTATTCGTCGCCATGATACTTCGGTATGCAGTCAATAACAATCAAGCGTTCAAGTAGATCGACCCTACTCGGAGGAAAGGGCTGCGGGTTCGATTTCAATTTCGACTACAATTCCAATAAGAACCTTTTTTTCTGAAGCATTGGTGTTATTTTAGTTTGATCATTAGTTACATCCCGAAACAAATTATTTACGGCGGTGAAAAGACCAATAAGATCGACCATTGTGGTCAATAACGGATAATTGAAAAATACTCAGAAATTCGATTGTCAAGTCGCGCGAGAATACTCTAAGTGATTTATGATGTTGAGTTTTTTTTATCATAACACATTGTACGCTTGAAGTGTACGGGGTAAAATATGACTTTTTCCGTGTTTTTTGACAGACCCAACGATGCGGGAGCAACGCAGTTTTACGAGACAGCAAACAATAAAACAGTGAACGTAAAAACGCTTATTTTTCAATTTTGGAAAATTGTTTATTAGCAAAATTGTAATACAAGGTAATAACGACTTTGCATTATTAATATTCCCGACTATATCAATTCACATAAAAGTAGTGATGAAGAAAATGAATTAAGAAAGTAAAGAACCTCTTTTTAGTTCTCCATAAAATATTTGTCTTACGATAAAGTATTCTAAAACGTTACAGCCAGCCTTCTAAATTAAATTCTAATCATCGATCAAGCATTGTGACGTTGTCTGCGCGTGCGCTCGAGCGTGAAAATTTAAACTGATCGGAATAGGAATGCAATGATAAGTGAATAGAGCTAATTAAACTGAGGGCATATTATAATACGAAGTAGGGATCATACCAACAAACAGATGTCCGATCACATGTGTTACTAACAGATGCTGGCGATTTGTAAAACGATACGGATGCACGGATTTTTGCAGTCTTTGTTATTGCCACGACTATCAGTTTGCAGTTGGACTTTGCAACATGTTCTATTTGTAACGCAATTGCAAAGTTACATAAAAAACCGTGAGGTAGCAAAACCTTTCAGAACAGCAACTGTTGCGCATTATAATTTGCATATTATTAATAACTAAAGTTATCTGTATTATTACGTAGTTGCTAGTTGTTGCGAATTGAATTTCGATTGTAGATTGATTGCAGGTAGGTAGTAGATGTACCTAAATCTGATCTCATCTCAAAATAAAACTCGTTACGGCTTAGCAAGTGACTATGCATGTTGGGTAATATTTTAAACAAAACAAAATCAATTTCATAAATATAAATTATTGCATAGATAGATACATGATATTATTTAAAAATATTAGTCGTAACTTAGTGCAGGATCGAAGTTTCTTTGATTTAAAAAACAATAAACGTTAAGATATAGATATACTAACTATGTATCTAATAGATATATTATTAAGTTTATTATTAAGTATTTCGTGAAAGATATGGCGTATAAAGCCAAAGTAATCAACTAGTACTATAGATAACATTTGAAATTCTGTCAAAGTTACTTTACGATGACGACAGATGACTCTACAAAACTTGAGCATGATATGACATGACACTAATGACAAATCTTTGTAGAGTGGATACCGTGGGCGTGGGCGTACCATGAACCCAAAACAAGGTCGACTTGTAAATAGGTACTATTCACCCTTCGTACTTAAAAGAACAAACTAAGCCGTAATACTACGTAACCGTTATTTTTGTTGTTGTTATCATAAAATTAATATGTAAATATTGTATTATAGAAGGCTTAAACAGGGGTAAAGTTTTAGCAAAAATGCATTACGGTAAACGTAGAACGTAGGGGAGAAATAATAACATAACATCTGGCACATATCACAAAAGTTATCCAACGTGATAAGCGTGATAATGTGCATGCCCACTAATGCCCCGCCCCGTGCATTAAATTACATTAAAGTCATCAAACACAGATTATGACGACAGTACATTCATTACAATGAGGGGAACGTTTATAAAATGATCATCACAATTAAATAAGGTTTTTTTTTCAGCGGTCGGATGCGGCACGTGTTCGTAGCAAATTGTCGCCAAAATAAAAGAGTGAATTTAATTGAAAGCCACCGCAGTGAGGCGGACACAAGCGGTAAATTTTAGTATACATTTTTTGGTACTACTTACAGCGGCATTAATTGTTGTTATTGACTAAAACGTTTTTTTACGACTCAATTATACGCCAGTGTATAATATTGATATCTTGTAAAAAAGTTACTTAATTGTACCCCTGATAAAATTATACTACATATTTGAGGAATTAAAAAATTGTGATCGAGAAGGGTTATATTTTAACAAAAAATACAGCATAGGTTACCTAAATACCTATTATAAAAAACAAGGTAACATATTACTTAAAATACGTTACAAACACAACTTCATTGTCTCTCGTATTTGGTCTGCCTTATCTTGGAACTTTACAGAGTAGATATTACTATTATGTTCAATAACGGGCAAGGAGGAAAAAAAGGCAATTCGCAATAATGTGGCTGTATCTCACGTTACTGAACTCGAGAAGTGTAGTAAAATGTACGGGAATGTTTTGGGGTTCAGTTCCAGAACAATAAGAACTTACATAATCTGTGAACGCTACTTTGTCGCCATATACAAAGTCATGTCTGAAATTTAACTATGTTTGTATAATCCAAAATATAAATTATTCAATCCTATGGAAATTGGTTTTTAAATGAGGATGTGAAAATTGTAAGCAGAAGAAAATGATTCGATAAAAAAATGGTTAAATCCTACTAATCCTACTAATATTATAAATGTGAAAGTTTGTAAAGATGTTTGGATGTTTGGATATTTGGATGTTTGGATGTTTGTCTCTCCTTCACGCTCTAACAGTTAAACGGATTAAGCTGAAAGGAATAGGACATAGGATGGATTGTGTCCCGATTATAGGTTCCCTTGGGATAAAATCAATATTTTGTTTCTCGACTTTTCCGCGGGCGGAGCCGCGGGCATCGTCTAGTATAAAAATAAAATCAAAAGAAGAAATCTTTCGATGTCAAGTTTAGCGGTCGCCTCATGGCTATTAACATTTCAAAGTGAAAGAGTTACGAAAAAACTACGACCGGAACAACAAAACTGACCGTGACGCTCGCATAATGATTCATTAATGAAAAACAGTGCCCTAATCTACTTCAATTTACATAACAATAATAACATTAATTAAGCGTCGAGCAATTAAAGCTTAAGTAATTAA
>LGAG01001140.1:115498-128321 GCA_001278395.1 Lerema accius | reverse complement strand
TATATTACCTACATGGATCATATTGGTTTGTATTAGAACTTACAATTCCTTAATTTCTAAAGATTTTCTAAAAATAAAAATAGGCGAACTAGTTATCAATAATCTAGAAACAAATACCCCGACGAAGATCGTATATTATGTTTTTACTGCAATGACACCTCATAATGTTATAATCAATCAAGCTGTGTGGGCTGTAGAGCCCTTAAGAAATGGACTCCACTCCAAATACGATCAAAAATCATTCTTCTCCTGGCGCAATTAGATAAAAAATTAAATCCATGTAAAATAAGAAAATTACCTTTAACAAAATTACGGCCATGCTAGATTGGATTACGCATTAGATTACGCATTATACACACGGAACAAATTACCCTGCGATTTATAGAACAAAATCACGCAAGTAAACGCGGAATACTGAATTTTCTTTGACGCGTGATTTAGTGTTTTAGGAGCCGAAAGTGCCAGAGAACCGTGCTCCAACAATAGCCTTCATAGTTTTATCGGCTTTGACATGGGACAGGAAACCCCTCGGTGTATTGTTAGCAAAACAATGCTCTGTGTGCTATATTACCTAATGGTGTTTAATTTGGCACGTGCTAAACTTTTTTTATTATTGAATATTAAAAACTAGTGTAAGACTTTTGAGTGTAATTTAAAAAAAAATTGTGTACTTAAAAATAGTTTGTTGTTAATTGTAAGAAGAATTAAAATTAGCAATCTCTTTCAAAATTGTATATGATTGTTATTAGTACAATTTTCGCAACTAATTACACAGCGGACAATTTAAAAAAGAAAAAAAAAATTTAATAAAATAGAAGTTCGAGTCTCTACTAACCTAAAAAATTGTTGATCATCACATTGGATAGTAATTATGTCAGGTCTCATAATTATGTCGTTATGTTCATTGATAAAACATGTAAGAGGTAGATAGAGTTCCAATATTTGTATTAGAAAATCATAAATACATGACAAAAGTATGACCGGTGAGTGGGAAGTATCGGAAGGAGGCTATGCCCGTGGACCCATGAATGCCGTGCGCCCACACACTAACTGTACTAAACGACTGTGTGTTTGTGTGCCCCGTAAACATTAGGTAATATCTAAAAGAACCCGTTTCATTTGGTATGTATACCGTATGAGATTTAATGAGAAGACTATATTATACTACAATGAGCACGATTTATAATAATATAAGATTTATATATAAAGTATTGTCTATCGAGAGGTTAGCAACTTTTATTGCGATGTTGTGATTGAGTTTTGTAGATTTTGACGAACTAAATAAATGTTTTGAACTTGAGTTAGAAACCTAGATTTTCTTTAATGTCTCCGAGCTAACTAACAGAGCTATTGCTGTAGATTTTTTTTTATTTTTTTATTTGATTTATTACTATTTAGACTATTTGGAGTTAAAATTTCCTCACGGTGCGTGATAAAGGATTTATTACCCATATTATTAAATATTTTTATGTTTAACTATAATTAATTTCATGTCTGTCTTAGGTACTCTAATCCCTAAACAAACCTTACAAGCGTACACTGTCGTGTTAATTACATTTAAATTGTTTACCTCCTAGCTTTCACATCCAACAGCTAATTTAATTCAAATACAATTTACGTTCACTATACATTTTCGCGACGTAAATTAGGCGTCGGATTCAAGATGTATGCTTGACATACTACATATATGCACATATAAAGTGTTATTTGCATATAAAGCTGGTAACAAACATCGCTTCGAGGAACACGATAGTTACGTATACAAATCGTACCCTCACCAACACATTGTTATTCACTTTTGTCAGGCATTTCAAGTTTGTATATTAGTCTATTTCTTATCTGAAATTCATACATATACACAACATAATATTATTAGGTTTTCAAAGCGGAAATATACAGTTTTAAAATTAATATAACAGTACAATATCACATCTTGAGGTAATTTCCATACAAAATTTTGGGTTTTTCCCGCTTGTAGAAGTCTATTTGCCAGATGGGAATACCTATTAAGTATCCTAGGTATTAACAAAGTTAAGTAGTAAATTTAAACATATTCCATACGTCATCATTTCTTAAGGATAGAAGACTGTTTAATGTAAAATTTAATACTATGTAGCTTCGAAGAAACTCGTTGGACACGATTTGATGCAAGGTTGTGAGTCGATTACGAGGCGTAATGCGTGGTAATGACGTAAAAGCATTTTAAGACGTTCACCCACCGAAGAGGTAACATTAAACGGTTGCTTGACCGGAATTCATGGAGGGCTCCATCAAGTACCTATTTGATGGTTTCCTTACATAATTGCTCAAAATTCTCTTACAATATTACTGTTTTATGACAAGGCGTCGTAACATCGTATGAGTAAAAACATTGTATACTAGCTGCTAGTGCATAGCTGCATATTTGCCTTGCAAAATGTAAAGACATTAGACATTTCTACGTATTTGGATGCACACTAACTCTGCGTTGTTAGAGTTTATAAAAGATATTAGATAAGTTTACGAGGTAATTAATAAGAACAAGACGCAACAGTAACTGCAGTAGGTAAAAAGCTGGATATGGTTAGATTTGATCTTTGGAGTGGAGCTTCTTTAGGAACTGACTTTGAGTCAAACGCTGAACTTTTTCCTTTACGCAAAAACAAGCAAAAAGATAGTATGTAAGTAACAAACTGAATACTCTAGGCCAAAAACCAAAACTTGTTTCCTATAATCGCAGTTTCAGGATCAGCTGCAATAACTGAGATTAAGAATTTATTATACTTATAGATAGAATATAGAATTTATTATATTATTTATACTTGTAAACAACTTCTTCATATAATAATCTACACCGGAATCTCATCACGACTTAGCTTAATATTCAAGTTGGCCTTAAAATGTACTGAAAAGAATGTCGCGGCACCTTATTTGGAGAATTTTTATGTCACGTTAAGAACGTGACCGGGCGAAGCTGTAATTTGAATAAGATATTACTACAAGACAGAGTACATATGTATAAGAAATGTGAGGCGTTCATTTGTTTTGACATTAATGCACACTTAAATGAAAGTTTAAGGATAAAAATGAAAGTGCACGCAGATTAATCGGACGATGTGCTTTGAGGATAACCTGAGCATGTATGTGCGTTATCTGTTTACGAATGATAGTGTTTGCGCAAGCAACTGTGTAACCTAGGCTCTTTATAGGTATTATGTTGCATTGAACGTAGATTTAATTTTAGAGGCGTAAACCCCAATAACTTGCATGTAAAGAAATATGATCTGTAAGCACAATCAAAAATGTCTATTCAGGCAGGTTTATATAATGTCCGAATTAGCGTGACGAATTTTAATGTATATCAACAGTTAAATAGAAAATATTGCGATCGTAAAAGAACAGGTAAATGACAATGCTCAATAGTAATTCCAAGACTTACAACGAAATGATTATCTAATCGGTTATACGAGTAACAACTTACAGATATACACTGATAAGATATGTACCTAATCCATTCACCCACTTTAAAAAATCAGCAAATACTGCTGTATTAAATAAAACGCTATACAAATATTACACTTCGAAAGATATATTTGCACATTGCGCGTTGTGTAAATAACGTAAGATACATTATAGTTTACACACGTGTTGTATGTAGTAAATAGTAACCTACCTATAAAAATTACGTTACCTACGGTTCAAAAGTCGTGTGACGTACAGACGGACAGAGGGCAAGACCGATGGAAGGATGGAATCAGTCTCAGTAATAAAATGAATGAGGCTCGTGGGTTATTGAACTTGACCGTGATATTCCAACTGAGTCGATTTCCATTGATTGATATTCTTGCATATTGCGCTGCGCAGGCGCTCACTGATTGAATGTGGCCTCAAGCGTTGAACCGCAGTGAATTGAATAAGGTACCAATGAAATTATGTCTATTGTACTTTTTTCATCATTTTGATTCTAAACTCTGTTGTTGTATATAGTCCGAAGGCTGTATCTTCAATCTTTACTTTTGTTTTATATATTTTATCCTGTATTATAACTACAGACTTCACATATACCTACACATATTAATCGCAAAATAAGTACCTCATATGGAAACGAGGCGTTGCGTGGGGAACCAAAAAACGAAGTTACACCTAATGTTATATTTTTAATTATTACTAGAACATTTTATTAAAACAACGGTCGCGCCCATATTTGACCTGGTCACTGTTAGGTAGGTGAATCTTGTCACGAATTTAATAGACATCAAGTACGTAAATAGATACCGAGCTTTTCCTGCTTGGGGAAATTGACGTGACACATCTGTACATGAGTCAGATCCAAGGGAAATATTAACTATAATTCTCTAAGTATTCGTAACGATAATATAATTATTTTACTTTAAATTTTGGCGAATTAAATCTGGTATAACAAGCAACGGATTGAAGTCAATATTTTTTAAGGATTTTTACAGGAAGTTTAATAATGGTGTTCAAGAAATCTTGTTACAAATACTCTATAACGGTCACTATAAAGAATCTTTTAAAAATACCTATATTAGTTACAACCATTTCTTACCTACGTCTTTGTGGTCATAGTCATTTAAAGAAAAAACTGCTTTAATATTCTTTAAGGAGTCACTATTTTATTTGACCATACTTGTCTTCGAAGCGTAAACAAAAGTCACTGACGATCATATATAAGTATCATTACTAAAGATACATTCAAACAGTGTCGTTGAATATTAGAAGCTATCGAGTGGAGGCAATGGTGGTCGTACGAGAGCAGTCGAGGCAGGTCAAATACACCCACATAACTGACTGACGTTATGTTTCGGCCCATTCTTTCCTAATAATAGAGCTCTGTTCCAATGTACTCATGGTTATTAGCTTTTGAATTTAGGAACTGAACTCGGTAATATTTAAGGTAAATAAGTATCTATGCTTAGCTGATAATTTAAAATACTATTTAGACTTGGTTTGTGCTTTCAAGTCGACATGAGGAATTTTTTATTTACTTACATGAATTGTTGATGTTGGTTTTAGTGTATTTTTGGTGTTTAATAAGCTTCATCACCAATTCTATAAAAAAAGTAGTACTAGTGACAAGATAGTTAAGTACCTAACTGATAATGAATGACGACAAATGTAAATAAACAAATTGTAAGCGACTGATTAGTCATTGTATATACTTATCAAGTAAGTTCAGACGGTACGTGGGTAGCTGTACTGCCAAAAACATTGAACTTGATTTAAGCATACTTAACCACCTACATTTTCTATTTCAAGGTTAAAATATGCACATATTGCAAGGTCACATTCATACTTGTATTAAACACAAATCACTATTACATTCTACTCTATAACTTTGCTAACATAAAAAGCGGTTACGTTAGGTGGTACGTAAAGTATCCAACCCCACATACTGCCGGAATTACTTTACGTTTACTTATAGAAACTTTAAAGTTCGTTTTGTACATGATTTCATAGCCATCGCACTCCCAAAATGGACATGAATTTAATGAAACCTCATAAGTTTTAATGCGTCAAGCCGTTTGGGCTGTAAAGTTTACCAAAGAATACAACGTATTCTCGATAAATATTACCCTTCTTTTGGCGCAGTCGGCTAAAAAAGGAGCCTATTGTGCAGTCGAAAGCTGTCACTGCAAGAAGCGAGCTGTCAATGCAGTTCTTTATGCAAAATAATGGACAATAACTTTCCCAGTGACGGAACTCAGCTGCGAAGGCCAGGGTGTCAAGTGTCGGCGCCACAAAGCGGTGCATCTCTGGTGTTGAATGTTTGCTTTCACTGACCAACTGAATAGTCGAAACTTTACACCCACATACCGGACGATACACATACGAGACCGGTCATTACATATCGCCTACGCAGGCGACTCAAAATGTATCAGTGTATCACGTTGAATAGTGTTACCTGCAGGTACTGCATTCTTTCTCACTACCTAAATACAGTGTCTTATGTCGTAAATTATGAAAAAAATGACGTGACTGGTATAATGAAACAATTTAATAAAGGAAATTCGTGTCTCGAATGGTTTCATACAGTTTGCATGCGGTAGCGTAGATGATGGTTCGGGTGCGTTTATATAGGTTTCCAGATCCCTTTCTTACTCCCTCGGCCCATTGTACGTGATCATACCTTATTTGCATCACAATAGCGGTGCCTTGGCTTGACGCCATATTCAGGCTGGCGGGTTTTTTCAGCTCCTGTCAAATCAGACATTTTCAAGAAAATCGTCGTTATTATTTTGAATGTCGAATCCGCATCGAGTTATGTCTTGCCTGTAGTTAGGAGCGATTCGTCAAACATTTCTGCAGAAATCGTAAATAAACTGATTTAAATTTTTATAGTGACAAAAATCAAATACATTGCAAGAAAAGTATCTAATTCAGCTGTAATTAAATCCAAAGTGGCAATGTTACTTCGTTATGAAGAATATTATTAATTTAAAACAAGGAATTCTCCCAAAAACAGGCTCTACAGATTTATGTTAATGAAACCATCACCATCAACAAAATATAACTTTTATAAAAGGTGTTAAAATCGCTCCGATAAATTGTCGATCAAACATTAACCCTCCTCACGCCATTTGATTGCTCTCAATCAGAATATTTAATAGTAATTTATGGTCGGCCCGAATTAATATGTCAATCAAAGTAGATTTCAAATTTGATAAGCTTTACGCTACGTTTTGCATGATTAATTTGAAATCCAGAGAAAGTAATAAATAATACTCGTTTGCATTTAATTATTTTGTAATATATTTGGAGATTCGGAATTACAACGAAGATTAATATTCGGGGTCATCATACTTACGATATCCTCGGGAGCTATTCATCAAAAAGATTTCTGCGGTACGGCCGAAATTAGGGCAGCCAAGGAAACGTGACACTGCTTAGAAAACATCCTTATGAAAGTAGAAATAAGGTATGTTTTTAAACAATTATGCGGTTATATCAGGGCTACATATATTTGTCTCGAGAATTTAAATAAAAAGGATAATGGTTAATGATTAACCTTATAGTGTATTGGTTTCGGTGGCACACTCTCGCAAGAAGGATCTCACTTCGCAATCCAATATTGCCAATCGAAACTTTATTGTCACTTGATTCTGAGAATTATGACATAGTGAGAAATTATTGTCTGAAATTGTATATGTATACGTTATAGGTGTTAGTAAATAGCAAAATCTTCACGCTACCTAAATTGGCCACAGTAACTATCCAACGCCAACGATAAATCATTTCAATCGATTTATACAACTTAACCATTCCTAGATAAAAACTTTTGTGAATACAGGTAGTCAGTAATATTTTATCGATTTTTTCCTAGTTACCAAAGCAATTAGTATGTACCTATTTTTTTTATTTTACTACCACAATCTATGACGTTAAAACAAATAAAATGGACTGTTAAAGGCAGTGTAAAAATAATCTTTGACAAGAACCTCTTTAAATGATAATTTCGCCATATCCTGCAGTTTGGACTCGGCCTGCCTGCTTCTTATCGAGAGTCTTGCATAATTCATATTTTTATCTGGTGAAACAAAAACAAACTTGACAACCAGGAACGAAGTTACTTTAAATTTTTCTTCTGCAGGCAATGTAAATTTAATAACGTCCTGAGATTACATATTTAATATTTACCCTTAGTGTGTTGCTGAAATATATTCTTTCTTATTTTTTAAGATGGTTACAATTGATAAAGAGACGATGAGGGAGCTACAATCGTAGATGAAAGAATGAAATTGGGTACAGGTATTAAGAATGTTGAAGGAAATTTAGGAAACGTTCAATGTTACTTGTATTATAACCAGCTAACCGTAAAGCTTGAAGCAGGCTGCATCCTCGTTTTGACATTTCAATACGAAATAGCACCGTAAGGTTATTGCTCTAAAATCCAAGAGAAGGTAATAACTTAAAGTTCTAAGTTATCATCAAACAAAACATCTGCTAAATCGATGTCACCAAAATGCATATCGAGTATACAGACTTTATAAATATTTGTTGAAGTATCAATAAGCAAACTATCAGAATGTCAGTAGACAAGCGACAAAGTATCGAACGTCTGTCGTAACTCTATCGTCCGTCGACGATCGATATCTCGTTGCTGTTGACTTACGATAAGTGATCGACGCATGCATTCGCACGCACTCCAAATGTTTAATTTTATAGATAGTTACGCAAGCACTTGAAAAAAATACATTACTTTTATCTATTTGCCCCAATCTTTCATGTTTGTTGACTTCCTGTTTATATTATAAGTTTAAATTAAAGCATAGGTAGTTGAATTGAGGCCCATTAGCGGCCCGTAGAACACGGAGGATAATCTATAATGACGGCTTCAGGCATTGCGCGTTTAACGAGTGATTTCTATTGAAAACAACTAGATCTATTGGATTAACGTGCTCTTTGATGCTCCTAAGAAAGGTCTCGAAGAATTGTAATACATGCATTCATTTATTATGAAGCTAACACCACAATACGCCTGGCTAAAATGTTGGATTCATGCAGCGTTTTCGTTTACAATGGCATTAACACAGTCTAACAAACACACAATTTGTAATCAAACAGCAATTTGAATGATTTAGAGGAAGTCCTTTGTGTTTTTGGTTATAAAAACGAAACTCCCAACACGTGTCATGCCGGCCGTCGCGCTCGGTTCAGTGGGCACGGTGGCACGGTCCGCAGGTGGCAACTGGCAGTTAACGGTCACAAGCCTCACACTGGGAAGCCTTGCGAATACCGTCGCCAAATACACTGGAATAGGGGTTCAGATTATTTAACGAAAGAAAGCAAGTTCTTTGAAACACCTTGGCTATTCGGCTCTGAGAGCAGGGCTGTGCAACTAACAGGTAATTTGATCTCCGTGAAAAACGAGGTTGCTAACTCCGATGGAATTTTAGTTAGTAGCGATGAGCTAAGGTGGAACGAACTGTTAGTAGAAAAAGGTTGCAGGTAGATGACCTGACATCAAGTGCAACAAGATTATAGCTTTGTGATTTGAATATCCAGTCCACTTCATTATGATAATTATGATTGTTATCATTTGGGAGCAACTAGTTGTTTTAGGAACGAAGCAAATATAGTCTTAAGTCCGGCTTAAAACATGATATATCATGCACTCTCCAATCCTATGATACCGGCGAATTGTCATAGCTATGGTTTAAATTCCAGTCATGATGGTCACAATTACATGATTCATGACAGCAGTAAAAATAAATAAAACGATTTTTAAGTAAAAACTGTAAACTCATAGCGACAATAGATGTCTCTGATCGTGTCGTGAGCTTGAAGCATAAAAAGCGATCACGTCATTGTTGCTGAGTAAACTTTTTCAGTTTTTGTAGCAGTACCTATCACGCGCATAGAAAATCCATGAAATTCATTTTATAACTTAATGTTGGTAAATTCTCGTGATTGTCGCTGACAGTTTTACTTATTACTGAACCATCTGCAATAAATCGACTGCCTAATAAATATGTTAATTTAGTATCGTAATGTTTCGAATAGAATGTTTCTATTTACAGTCTTAATCTCCGTCCTGTAGAACACTCCCCTTGAGCCATATAAGTTGCACTCGCAAATATGGTCATTTGCGCGCCAACCTGCCTTACCTTAACGGTCTGGTACATATACTCCCGTACACCCAGTAGCCGTACAAATTATTGCAGCTTGTCCACAACATATGTGTTCGGTAGAGACGCATAATGTTTATCCATGTGTACTAGATACTAGATACCATACGATTCTGACTAAGATGTAGTCTTTACATGAAACATAATAGAAACTAGAATTCTACAATGTCCTAATACTTTTGGCTAATGCATATTTTTTTTTCTTTTCCTCTTTCTATATTAATGTTAAGAAATCGTAAATAACTTTGCATTCTACGAATCTCATAATATAATCGGAAAATAGAAAAGTTTATCTTTTGAAATTAAGGGCAAAATTTAAGTTTAGATCCGTCCACAGGCAATTGAAGATTTCAACATCAATTTTAGGTGAATATAAAAAAAAATCGTCTAGCTATAAAATAATAACAATATTGTGGTTAGTTACGATCGCAACGGTAACAATAAGTGCATGTTAAATCACGATACATGAATCGAACTACCTCGCCTGTCCGGAATAATAAAAATGCTCACGCGAGTTTTAGACAGTCGACAATAGGGTAAGCTCACCCTTCATTGGGGCCTCGTTTTATGGCTTTTAACAATTTGGTAAGCTGCACTGATTGTCAGGCGGCAGCTGCTCGCGGTAACTGGGATTAACGACATAAATTACCTTTTTTAACATGTTTGTCAAGGTGTCTGCGATAAGATTTAGTCGGAGCGCCTTATCGGGAAGAGCCATGTTTTCGATTCTCAAGTATCTGTAACACATGGGACTGTGCTCTTGCTCTTGAAGTTTATATCTTTCCAAGCCTAATACAGATTCAGATGTGTTCGAATGCATTTTATGCAATCGTCTTTTGAAGTTTATTTGGTTTCCACGGTATTTGAAGCTAAGCGATCCGTGGATAGCGATGAAGTAGCTGAGAAGCACGCGCCATATGACCTACTTATTTACTCGTACCTACTGTACTAGCAATTGAAAAATAAAAAGCTAAATCAAAGATGCGAGTCGTCATTCAAATCCGAATTGTGTCAGTATGTTGAGTAAATCCTTTATTTGTTAATCAAGAATGAAAGAATGTTATCACAAGAACGAGATTGCCGGATGAAAGAATTTGTGAATGGACCCGGCGCGAGTTTCACGCCCATAAACGGTCAATATGCGTTGGAACTTAAAATCGTCTGCCGAAACCAGTAACGGCAAGTTGCCCAGCGACAGGGTTCGTTCACCGCGGCGGCGAGACTACCACGAATAAATCATCTGCAAGCATTAGAGTACTATGACACGGGTATTCACTGATAACTATATTTTGGGTACTACGGTAATAGCTTAGCGGCTTTACTCATTTGATGCATGCATAAGGATGGTAAGGTTTGGACCATGCACTACATTTCCGAAGAGATAAGCATCCCATTTGATGATCTGATGATCTCTTTAGGATTACGGTTTCACTAAAGAGATCAAATCTTTCCACGCAGCATTTCTGGTAAGCCAGTATGCTGCTACTCTAGCTGGTATGAGTCCTGAAGACAACCAAGGACTGATAGGCGGAGTGCATATTTTAAATTAATTACCGCTTAGTTTCGATAATGGAGTTATTTTTAAAACCTATAATATCTGCCAATCGGAGCCCAAAACCCAAATGTGTAGCACTTAGCGATTATTGGATGGTATATTTTGGAGCATTAACAATCTTTACGAGTCCTTAACCGGTTTGAATCACCAACTTTAAAACGACAATCATTCCGTATATCATTTTTCAGATTAACGAATGACAGGAATATGTGCTGCAGCCTCATAATGAAGGGGATTATTCTGTGGTAGAGCCATTGAATTGGTGTAGCGTAAATTAATGATGCGGTGTTTCATCACAGTATGAACTTGTATCGATTCAATAACCAAACCGGAATGAAACATCGGATGTATTTTATAGTCATTTTTAGTGACGGCTATTAATTTAATGTTGTTAATTAATTCAAGATTTATTGATAGCATAAATCACGCTAAGTTCTGTTTTTATGACAAACTAAGAAATATTACGAAGTCAAAAGATGGTAAAATCTTCAAATAGGTGCTACCGAGACTCGTACTCCAAACGCGATACTATAACAATCTTCTTAATCTCTGTGACAATTTAATTAGATACCGTACACCAGTAGAGCATGATGTGGCATCAAATTTTTTAGTACGTCATAAACTGCACCGGTGAGAGGGAGCCAAGGGGTTCGGTGAATAACTAGCGATCGTAACTAAGAGGCAGGTGTTACAACCTACTTTGAATACTTCGACGGCACCGCCATTCTATTCTTTCCGTTCAACGGATATCAGGAACAATGTGTATGAGAACCCTAAGTCAAATGTACGGTCTATTTGTTCCCGCAAGTTTCTGTTACAACGGTCACCGTGCTTGAGATTTCAATTTTCGACCGTTAACAGCCACGGGTATTTGAAGAATGCTGTTTTGCTAATGTTTTTATGTAATAAAAAAAAGTAGATACCAAGAGTTTTTTATTTCGGCATTGTTTCCGCCTGATCGAACTCACTTGGCTACTTTACTTAGGCTTAAGTATGTGTTTTTGAATGATGATGATGTGATGTAATTTAAATTGTTAAAGTTTTGACTTAGTGAATTGTTAGATCCT
Source organism: Lerema accius (assembly GCA_001278395.1). Lineage (NCBI taxonomy): Eukaryota > Metazoa > Arthropoda > Insecta > Lepidoptera > Hesperiidae > Lerema > Lerema accius. Next base: position 116,073 of record LGAG01001140.1, on the reverse strand, counting down.
ATTACTTAATAAATAATTTGTCTCTAACATTCTTGGGAAACGGTTAATTATGTGTACATAATTTACATATAAGAAAAAGGAATACTACGTACTCCCAAATAAGGAAGTTTGTCTCGTTTTTTGCGCTCCATTTCCCACATCATAATAAAACGTTCATGCATAAAATATTGTCGTCTTTTGCTACCGGCGACCCGGTGAGAAGAGAAACGTTAGCGAAATAAAAATAAATCTTCATTATTTTCAAAACAGACTCCATTCGTATCATCTGTCGGTGTGAGTTCACGTTCTGCATATATACTGCTGAAGAGTACCAATCGCGACGTGAATGGCATCCTTATCTCCATCGTACATTATTATCGCAGATTTTACCTTTATTACACCCTCACTGACTACAAATATGACTCACCTTTATTATGTAGTTAGTTGCCAAGCTATAATTGTTTTAACTGCCGCGCAGGTGCAATTATTGCATTTATTTTTCATAGCGCGACACGAATTTCATTCCAACTCCAACCGTTTATAGCTATCGTTATTGCACAATTCAAATTGATGGCCGATAAGATATATGAGACTCG
>LGAG01001140.1:94469-115431 GCA_001278395.1 Lerema accius | reverse complement strand
CCCCCGACCTATTGACCTTTCTATTGAATAACATCCACCGCTTGTATCGTTACATAATGTACTTAAGATTAATTATAATTAACCTTATTAAAATTTAATAATGGTAAAGAATGTATACTTTAACTAGTTATCATTATAAAAAAATGTATGGTGTAATTCAAAAAAATTATAATAGCCTATATGACGCTCGTTGATATTGAAATCCGTTAAACCGTTTAGGCTCTAGAGCTTGCCAAATAACTGGACATACATACATAGATGGATACATACATATATGCTAGAAAAACATTGCACACCCGCTTTGCACAGTCAGGTAAAAATAATATCAACTGTAAGAATATCCCTACAGGATGTCTTTCAATAAGCTATTGAAATTGGCTTATAATCGAATTTACCATTATTTCGCTTTACAGTTAAAAGTCAATAAGGCAAGCGATTTATTAACTTAAAACGTATTTGTGTAATAATCTCTCAGATGTACCGCACCGACTGTTAGTATTTATAAAACGCATCGCTCTCATGCATATTACAGCAAGATCGGTTCATTTATATTGCAAGCGGATGTCTCATGCAACTTTCTTGATTCTGGATTTCTTAAAGTTGGTACTTGATTGCAGGCTTTTGAATACAAAATGTAAGTATCCAGATGTCGTCGCATTTTTCGATGGTTATGTCAACACTATTATTGACTAAATAATAAAACTGTAGTATGGTGAATTCTGTACACTGAATATTTTTAATTGATTGTAGATCGTAGAACGTAACATGAATTCGAAAGAGCGCGGAAGTACAGAAAATTATGTTTTCTATTATAAACAAACCAGTAAGAAAATAAATAAATTAATTAATGACTCTTTGAAGATACACTTAATTTTTTTTATCAAATTTCTTTAGGCTGCATAATTAATGCATTAACTTCATATGGTACCTATCAGTAACACTTTTCGGTAATTGCATTCTGTACCATTCCACTAAAATATGAAAACAAACAGTTGTTAGAAGACAGTTGTTTATACAATCCAGTGAGTAAAGGTTAGCAGGTTAATTTAAGTTATTATATCGGCCATACGTGTATTGATAAGCGGCAATTGTAATTATCGATTATGTCATCAAAACATGGCATGCTTTTGTTATTGTTGGTTAGGTTTTTATGATGATAACTGAAAAAAAATATCTGCAAACCGCATTTTGAAACTAAATGAAACGAACATTTATTATTAAAAAATACATTAAAAATATTTTTATTTTTAAGTTTTTAACCTTTTGGCAAAAAAAAAAACAAAATTCTACAGAAGGATTTTTTTAGGATTCTTTGACATTTATGAAGTAAATGCATAACGTATTTAAATTTGGAATGATTACGTAAAATTAACTTTACTCCAGTTATTTCCGTTATTTAGTCAATAAATATCTCGACCGGAATATTACGTAAGCCATAAATCATTTCTACCATCTAATTGAATTACATTCCCATGTCTAATAGCATCATCTGGTTCGTTCATCGACTCGAGAAAAAGTGGTTAACATTTCATCAGATTTAATAATACACGTGTTGTGTGACTGAAAGCGACTTATTACTTTTAGTTTGTCACTAACATACATGGCTGTTTATTAATTGACTGATTTTTGTCAATCACACTAAATTGTACCATGTCGAACTAACCATTGATAAATAGTTTCTGAACAAGTTACTACTAGAACAAGGACTTGTAAATGAGAACAAACTAGATATCTAATAAAATACAAGTCAATAGTCGGTACACTTCGTTTAATAAAGTTAAGTACATAGGTAGATTATAATAGGTACATATACCTAATTATCTTGCGTGTTTTTGCCGTAAAGGACATACTATATCAAAAAGATAAAGCCGATACACACGTACCTGTACCAGAAAACCTGTACATACTCTTATCAAATGCAACAAAAATATTTCCTGATTATTCCGATAACTTAGTATTCGAATAATTCAAAACAAGTACCTACCGTACATTTTATAACTAATGAATAAAATCACGTACTTCTATTAATAGGAACATGGTCGAGTGAACTTCATTTTATTGATTTCAAGAAGCCGTCCTTAATTCAAACCTATAACGAAGTTTGCGGCCGGGAAGTCATAAACGCTATTTGCAGAAGCCAATAAGCTGCTGTAACCCCTTCCCTTGAGGGACTCGTGCTTCTTTGATTCTTAAATTAAAGCCATTAATTAACGACGACGTCGAAACATTCATTAGTCAAAATAAATAAACGCTACATATTCGTAATTACATACTAGAATAACATTTTTCATCGGTGTTATGGACAATACACAGACAAAAACACAGACAGAGAATAGAAACTTAAACTCATGATTAAAGTTCTGCCTATTGGGTTACGCAATACAGATACCCTACAATCATTATTATGTCCCATTTCATCATTACTTTCGCACTTTTTTGTCAAAAAAGTAGAAAGCCCCAGTTATCGAGGTACCTATAGACGGATATAAGCGGGAGCAGCAGGAAATCGGTAATAAACTAAACAGCTAAAATCGACTAGGCGTGTGTGTTTGTGCGTCATTGTGTGTGACAAAAGGCGAATTTTTTCAAAAGCCTCTATCTTGAACAATCACACGCTGCGCGCGCGGCGTTCCACGACTGCCCATTGTCACAGGAACATACTGAATAATGAACCGTTTCGGCTTTGTCCAAATAAAATATTCCAGTTTTTCGGGCACAATGTATTGGTCCGTGATAAAATATCGTGAATACGTCGGGAAAGTTATCATTATCAACGAATCACTATACATTTGTATTGGGTTCTAAAGACATTCGCGTGTAGCTCAATAAATTATTGAACATTTTTAAGGAGCGAGATAACTCAGACAGTTAACAATATGTTATTGGCGGGTCAATGACCTCATTGGCCACTATCACATTCATTAATAAGTCAAGGCTCATTCATAGTCAAATGTACGAAGATTCATCCAATAAGGGTTCCAGTTTAGTCCATAACTTTATTTCTATATTAGAGCGATTGATTGCATTTCTATACTATAATAAAACAGTAAAATAAATTTGTCTGTACATTGAGTATATTTACCAAAAACTTATCTAGAGTGACTCAAAAACAGTAATTGAGTACGAATCTACAATTTTTAAAATTTTTGTATGTCTGTTTGTCTGTTTGTACACGCTAATCTCCGAAACTACTGAACGGATTTGAATAAAACTTTTTTTATTCTATAGCTGTTAAGTCTGGGCTTAAACTAGGCTATATTTTTTTCCAGAAAATATTATAGTTTTCCTGGAAAAAGCAACGAAAGTTTGTATGGATTTTTTTTTAAATATCAACCGATTGGTTTCAAATTTAAAACAAATATTCCTTATTTAAATTAATTGAATACGTGTCTCCCAGTTTTTCGATATTTGATCAAGAAAATAAAAAAAAGTGAAAAGAATGTACAAAATTTGAGTTTTTCAAAGATCGTTCACGGGCGACTCATTATTGATATCAACGTGGTTTTGGGAATATAACTTCCTCAACATACTGTTTACAATATAATTTCACAGATTTTTCAATTTCGCTCTACAAAGGGTACAAAACAGAGAAGAAACTTTGAACCAAAAATACCTAAACTTTATACGAGTAAGTAAGTACACATGCTATATTTTTACCAAAGTGAAGCGCGGGCGGGTAGCGGGTAGCTAGCTTTGAATTAAAATTGAGGATCTAAAATACAAAAAAATGCAAAAAAAAATTAATCAATCGATCATTAATCAATCAATCGATCGATCCAGAATTTTTATCATGATTGATTTTTTATTGATTGTTGAGGCGATACGAAGTTAGCCGGGTCAGCTAGTGTTATTATAAATAATTAAAAAAAACAGACTGAACTTTATGTTCGCGTATGACCAAACCATTAATAGAGAAAAGACAAAATGGGAAAAAAACATCACTTAAAAATAAGTTGAACAAATGATTGATTAATATAATATAACCCCACTTCCTTCCTTCCTTGCGGCAAAGTGTGGCTGAAGCACAAAGGCCAGGACTTCCGATCAGCTGCTACACACCCCACCTTTTTGTGGGGCTTCATCTAATATTAACTAACTACGAGGCGTGAGATAAGAAACAGGATTTTAAAGTTCAATGCGAATTTAAAATGGTAACAGACGACCTTAAACTTTCCCACGTAGCCATGTTTTTAATCGGTTTTTTGTTGCCAAGGAGTTCTCTCGTACTTCAGTATTCAAGATGGTGTTTATCATGATGTCTCGTTATGAAATGGAAATGTAGCGTAGTAATATAACATGTGACGTAAATATGTGTCTTATCTTGATTTTACCTTATCCTTGGATGCGATAAGATACATTAAAAGATTATGATATCTAGTTTTGAAACCAAATGTTTCTTGTGACATTTATTTAAAGATCCAATTAAAAAGAAATATAGCAAAAGATTGCTGTTTCGTATACGTAACAAAAATTATATTAATGCATTTGTGTAGTATTTTAAATCGTCACTAAAACGTTACGAATAAGTCGAGGTAAAATTTATCAATAACTTAAGGCACGTAAACTCGTTCTCAATCATATTAACCGTCATATTTACTGACCTAAATTATTTAAACTGGACCGAATGTTTAACTGTAATCTTAGCGGGTAATTTTGAATAATTTTAACGTTTTTAAGACTGTAGCATTTTCAATAATAGCAATTGAAAGGCTTGTCGTATCCTTTTTAAAAGATTTTTTACTCGCCATTTTTGCACGCAATACTGCATGCAAACAGAAAATGTTCACGTAACACGGAGTTTCGGTTATGATTTTCTGTGTAAATTCGTTGGCATTACGGTCACACAATTCTGATTTCGTATTGTATCGGAATAAAACGTGCCTGAACTGTTGCGACTGGCGTACTGTACCTGTAGGTACTTACCATGAAATTGTCCTAACAATACTAGATATTCATTTCATATAGATACTTCTGATATACATATACCTAAGTAAATACTGATTTTGAAGTTTAAAAATTCATGGCAATGAAAGATTTTTTTATCAAGTGGGAAAGTTGGTGTAAAATTGTTTTCAGTTAGTACTAGGTAGTTACTTGATGTAACAAAATAGAATACAAAGATTTTTTTCTTAAAGCATCGTTATCGCACGTCGCCGTTATCAAAAGCATTTATCAGAAAATTTTATCAATTAAAATTCTCACCATTTCTCCCAAAGTATTTCATTCGGTTACACGTTGGGTGGTTATTGTTATCGACGAATGTTACAACATGTGATCCACATTCGAGGAAATGATTTTAAGGTGAAGTGGTTATCAACACGCAACCACACAGGAAGAAAAGAAAAAATATTGAACATATAATTTAGTCTGAATAGAAAAAACTTATACATTAACTAACTCGTAAAGTCTTTATTCCCTCCACTTACGAAATTTTTTTTTTTCTCTTAAATACTTAGGTTTAGTTCAATTATGTCGCTGTAAGTATAGGTAGTCTTAAAACAATAAAAATATAAAATTAATATTAAAAATATTTTTGCATAATAATTAATACACTTTACCATATTTTTTGACACCTAATAAAACTATCTTTACATGTAGATAAACTGCAGTTAATGCTTCTTAACAAATCCCGTTATGTATTTCGGAGCTTATCTAGGATATAAGAGACAATTAAACACATCATAACAATAGATTGAAAATGTTTTGAATGTAGATTAGCGACTGTAACACATGTTTGTAGCGCGAGGGGTACGGTTAATTTATTGCCTTGGAATCTTCGAAGTTACGAATTATTGCATCATCAGCCCCGTTGAGCACTTAACTCGATTGCTTGCTCCAAAACCTTTTTCTTTCCTCGTTGTCTGATCGATGCCTATTCTTATAAACCTGTCTTCATAATGAACGCCAGAAAATTATTAAGTTAACTGTCTCAAGGAAAAAGACGATGTTCTTCCAGAAAAAATGTGACCATTATCTTACCAAAATGTGCAGTCCAAAAAGTTAAATAACATAAAAGACACGAGAGCTTTCGGATAACGTAGTCGGCGTTCATTCACTATTCGAGGAATGTGAAACATTCTAAAGAAACTGAGACATAAACACAAATCAAGTTACAGTAAGTTGTTTACGGAGGTAGTTTATAGTTGAAAGAATTAGGTATGTGTTGAGACATTCCAGCTGGGACTAGTCTGGCACCGGCCGAAGACGTGTGTGTATAATTAGCGTGGGCTTTTAAAGGTCATTGTCACAGCTTCAATGCATAGAGACGATTTAAAATAATCCATTGTTCTTCCTCCAGAGGTACTGAGAGATTAATTGATAAATTCCACTTCATTATGAAGTCTGAATGAATAAATCCCATTGAAACTGAGAATGTAAAGAAGCGAGTAGAGCAAGTCTTTAAGAAAATCCAATAATAGAAGTGCAAGATTGAAGCTGCCATGACCCGGATATTCGCATATTACTTTCTCTATTTTGAGTGATTCAGTACTTTCATAAAGAGATGCCGCATCAATCAAGTAAGATAAGAATGAAATACAAAAATTCATACAAATTTTGACATATTAAAATCAGTTGAAAACTTGTTTAATACGGTTGATTGACAGATTGTTTGTATCACGCTCAATTTTATCAGTTATGCAAATGTTGAAGGTTTATACTGGTGAAATGCAACTCATAATAAACATAACTTGTCATGTATCTCGATCACTTAAGATTTCCTTACAGTTTGCTTGTCATGATACCTTAAATAATTCTCTCTTTGAATCTTGAACAAGTTTAGCATAACTAAAAAATAAGAGTGTAAAATAAATCTTAATAATAAAGAAAAAGTAACAATAGCGACAGCAAATATTTTTTGGGGTTTGGGGCACCGTCATAAAAAATGTATAGCATATGTCACTCCTAGAATGGATACGATTGGAATGACACAGACCTTACACGTTGAAATCCGGCAAGTCTTTTGGCCTGTAGTGCGTGTGGTGCTACAGAAATGTACATTTATTATTCATATAAACGCTCCAAAAACATTACTTTCCTTCTGACCCAGTCGGGTAAAAATAATTTGCAGACTGACATGTTGAGCATACGTCCGCATCAGTTACGGCACTCGGCTCTCAGCAGTATGGCTACCTGCCACCGGACTTTCTCAGAATTTACGACGTGACAAAAAAATTGTCTTCCTTGTTCAAGTTCCCACAATAAGCGCAGATGAGAGGGGTGATCTGTGGTTTTTGTCTTCGCTTCTATTTGTGGAGTGCAATAATAAACCCCTAACGCAACTGATTTTGTCGTGTTAAAAAAAAAAGTAACTGAAGGACTTAATATTTTTCGGTTGGTATTGTAATTAAGCGAGTGAGTCTCAGTTGACTTTAGAACTACTTTTGACAACAGAATAAAAATACCCATATCTCTAGTTTCCGTACAAAAGAAACAGGAAAGGAAAACAAACAGTAGCCGAACACGAGAATGTTTTCTCACTCTTCAACTGGGACGAAGTAGGCAATATTTCCCAACGTATCCAAGCATAACACATTAGGCAAGTACAAAGCCGTTAGAATTAAGCTGTGGATCAGATTACGCGACGAAGACTTGCTTAATACCGACTGACTGCAGTCATTCAATAGCTGCAAAACTACACCGCTACGGGGAAAGACACTATTGAGGGCGAAAGGTGACACCGATGCCTGTGGCATTAGATCTATAGGTGACTCGCTTTGAATCAACCGCTGTTCGCTATTCTCGTTGGACATTACGAACCCACTAATGATTGCTAGGCTCCTCATTATGGGAATGTAAAAAAGAAACGTGGAAAAACACTCTCTCAAAACTAGGACACTGCGAACTAAATGAAAGTTCTTTTTATTGTTTCTCGCCTTTTGTTGCTGTATTGTTGTCTGTTTAAAGCGTTTATTATTAAAAACGAGTGTTTTACTTGCAGTTTCATCACTTACCACAATAGCTGAGTTAGTAACAATCGTAAACACAGACATGACAAACATAAATACGACGTCAGCAATTGAATAAATAGGTCTGAATTAATCTGAACGGCTGCTCAAAGAAAATGGCCTACTGCGACTAAGACAACTTAACCACCATTCACATTCAATATTGGATCCAATATTGTCGGGCCCCTTATCTCGTTAACGTGAAAGGCCCCGTATGCACCATCGAGATCCTGATTATGATAGACAGCTCAGATACGACGCAGACAAATGGTGAAATTACAATCGTTTGTAAATTTTTTTTTTTTAAAGATTGTTAGCATAAGTCGGTGATCATTTTAAAATTAAATTGCATCGGAGACATCTAAGATAACTCTTAACTTTCGCTGTCAGAATTAATAGTTAACATTTCTCGGTATTCTCTCGTCATATTTTGTAACCATTAGACTACAACATCCGTTGTAATATTGTCTGCAAACAAGTTATAGAAATTATGCTAGTCCACTTTGTACCGGGTATGTATAACAGAGCACATTTTTTGTCTTTCTGATTGCTAAACTGCAATTACCAAGCTATAAATGTGAGGATATAATATTATCTTAAATACAATATAACCGTCGTAATAATGGTATAATTACATTATACAAGATCGTAATTGATAACAACATATAACATTGTGATTAATGGCACTATTAAAGTACATTAAACACAATCATGATTTATGTGTCAAATTTAAATGATGATTTTATGATGACTCAATATGATGAACAGTTAAGCTAATATACTATTTCGCGCCTAAACTGTATTTGAATTTGGATCGCACTGCGTCATCTTACTTTCTTCGAGTAAAACAAAGAAGGCCGAAATCACAGTTACAGCTAGTTTCATATAGATTAATCCCAATTCAAGTCGATGACTCGCCTATAATTTGAGTAGGCGTTGTTAGATACGTTTACGATGGGAATATATATTATGTAATATACGAGTAAACGATATGCCGTAATATTTCAGCAATGCAATGAGAAAGTTATATCTGTTTGATTGTATAATAAGATTTACTTGCAACAAATAGAATGATGTATCTGAGATAATAATGCTACACGATCCAAGATGCGGGTTACGGAAACCACGGCATCTCAGTATGAGTATACACAATGAAGAAGACGTTGATTTATATGACACTAGTACATCCGCTAATACTATAACCATTTGAATAGTTGAAATTTATGGAGCTTATAGCCCTTACAGTGACATTGCTGCTTAAATGTTTCATTGTACAGTTTCTTTGTACTCTAATGACCACTAGACAAATAACGTGGGACCACCTCGAGGACCATCCTTTATTGTAAAAAGAGCCGACGTTTCCGCTTTGTTTTCAATAAGTAAATAGAGAAGCGTCGTAAATTGTTTGAAGAGAATAGAAATAAGGTTGTGAATTGCGTAACTATTCCTGTTTCGTCACATTACCGGTGTCACCGGGTGAATGGACTCTCCTTGTATAGGAGATAAATCAGTCATGGGAAATCGAAGGTGGACAGATGTGGTCTTTGTTTAATATTTGCATTGACATTTCGTTGTGCTATCGTTATTTCAATAACTGTGAGTAGGAAATGAATTCAAAGCCTCTTAATATCAACCTCAATGTTAATTAGTGTGTTACTCGGTCATTTGAGCCTAAATTTAAGCGTAGAATGTTTGATGCAATACTGGAAAGGTTTAGAAAGTGGATTAATACCGTTACACGGTTGATTCACTAATCAATTCCATGTAATTTTACCAGAACTAAAAATAAATGTGATAATTATAGAACCAAATAGCGTAAGTGGGTCCAGCTAGTAACCAAATAATCAAGATCTACAAACATATTTCTGTTTGCGTCTCTCTTCAATACCTGATTTCGCAACTGTATAATTATGGTTTCAACACGTACTCGTTTCTCGGTTATAAAGAAATGTGATAAGAGCTTTATCGGTGAACGAACTCAAACAAAGGCAAACGTGGTTTTCTAGTACAAAGTATGTTGTTCATAAATGTTTAGACAGCCACAGTATCGAATAGGAATCCAGTTGGCCGAGTGTATTTCATTATATTGTTTTACTGATCAATTGATTATTTTTTCTTCTTTATTCGTAATGGTAAGAAATGTGATAGTGACAACATGGCTTTTAGGTTATGTACAATCTTAAGGGGAGTATGCAGAGGAAATGGCCTTTACGGAATTAAATATTCAGAGCTTTCCCATTTCCCGTTTTTCGAAATAGTTTTATAATAACATAATGAACATTACCATACCACTACATATTTTTGTATATGAATTATGTAATATCACCTCTCTGATTTGTTAATAATAGATATTTGTTGTTGTTAACTGGTAACTTAATACGGTGGGCAAAAGTTACTAGCAGAGGGTAAGTATCGAAGAAACAAAATTTACTTAAGCCATAAAGTAAACGCCGGTGAAGAGTTTATAAAAGTTGTACGTAATTCTCCGAATTTAGCTTCGTAACTAAAGTTTACACCTGATGTTATTAATAAACTTTTGCCGTAGTAAAATTTTGTTAAAAGCAGGTGCTATTAAACTGCTTGTTAGAAGTATTTTAAGTCATCATTTGAGTCGTAGTGAAAGGTACATAATCTACTTCTATCTACAAGTTTTCTCTAAGTCTATTTATTTGTGCCAATAAATAAATTATTATATTACCTAGTGCGATGCAAGTAAAAGTATTTCAGGATAAACTAATATAGATCAGCTGACTGATATACTGCATAATAATGCGTTTGTTATACCTAACTTAAAAGATGCAAAATCTAAGGAGTAAGGAAACCACATGCAAGTATTAAAAATGTTGGCTTCACCGACCGTAAAGATAGTGCATTGGTTACTACAGACTGAACACTAATCATAGAGTTTTCAAGTGTTAAATAAATACTTAAGCGGGCCTGAGTGCCGATGCGTCTCGGATGGTACTGGAATTATCTCGAGTCGAGACGTTTTTATGGTCCGCATTGGAATCTGGGTGTTTTTTCCTATTACGGGCCGTTCGAATACCAAACAGGTTTTTAGATAGCGCTGGGTAATGCATCAACCTGGAAGGTTTTTGTTAGGGCGGCACGCTCAAGGAGCACGATGTAATGACGTACCCGAATCGTTTTATTCAATGTCCGATGAGGCTTTGCCGCTAAGCTTACAGGATCGAAGGATAGCTTATAAATTATTGTTGCTTTACACACGATGTTTTTTGTATGCTGGCGAAGTGATTACTTTATAGAGACACTTTTTAAACTACTATAATTATTGTCATTACATCTTAAGGCTTGAATTGGATTAGGTCGTGGTGGCTAAAGAAATTACTTAGCTGCTTATAACTATTAGATTGTATAGGATTTTAAGCAGGTCTAAGTCTAAAATACGTAGAATGACAATTGTAACTTGTACTGAATGAAATGTATGACAAAATTTTGTCATACGAATAGTACCTAACTGTTGTGTAACTATGCCAAAAATATGAATTAAGGTAGTAAACATAAATGTTTTGGGTATGATCGATGGAGGCGTGTTAATGCCGGGGGCAGCAATTTTTTCCAACATCGATGGCTCCGGCGCGGTCGGGTAATTTGGAAATAAATTGCTTATTATGAAAAATTTGGCGGACCGTAAGAGCAGGGTAAATCGTAAGGTCGTGACCTCACCATTGCAATAATTTGATTTAGGTAGCTACTCGTAAAAGCGGACAAGCTTGAAAATAGATTTCCCTACTTTATATCGAACGTAATGAATGTTAAAATAATATTTAGGTTTTTAAGTGATTAATTTTAAATTAAAAATGCATTTTTGTTTACGCCTGTAAACCACAGCGAAAGAAACAGTAATGTAATTATTGATAAATAATGGGAATTTCAGATTAAGATTATTGTTAACACTTATCTATTATATTTTTTATTGCGATAAGTGCAACTGTTATCTAAGTAGCTAACCTACATACGTTATGGAAACTAGTTTTTTTATTGAACACGAAATTTTTGTAATATTCGAACTACATTAACAGCTAGGTAGGTGGGTATATACATCTGCGAAAACTCCACTCTTTAAATATGATAATAATTTTAATTATGTAAATGCCATTGTAATAATTTATTCAAGTCTAAAAATTATTTCAAATCCTAGGTTAAACCGGTTTGCTTCAGTTGGCTACTAGTGCGAAAAGATCGTTGTATCAACAAGGAAGTAAAGCCAGCAAAGGACCGGAATCTTGAGACCCCGCCAATGTGTTAAGTGACATTCAAATAATTAGCTTCCACTTAGCATTGCTCTAAGATATGCAAGAAACTGTTACTTACGGACTGGTACTTTCTTCGGGTCATATTTTTCTACGATGTCGTTGATTTTTTCAATTTTCGTTTGAGCTATCTTCGAGCGTTCTGTAATTCCTTGTAACTGAGTCGTGAGCTCGCTGAAGATATCCTCGGCGAGGAGCACGAGAGACGCGAGCTGTCGCAGTGCATTGCTCAAGGTACAGTTGGTCACGGCTTGTAACTCGTCGTCAGAAATCTTCGGCTTCCCGTTTTCGTCACGCAAACTAGTCCGCGAAAGATACTTCGGTTCCACCACGCGCTGCACGAAAGGCATCTCGATAAGTTCACTAACAACCCGAACCACTTACTCACCCATGCCCGCGCCGCGAATTAAACGTAATTCCGTCATCCATTCAACACACCACACAAAAAACGTCAGGTAACCGCCACTTTGAATTAACCGACATCCTGACCGGTAAAATTACACTTATAAGCGGTTTTCTTAATATATGTAGTAGTTTATAACTACTTTAAGTTACTTTATATAGGTTTTCGTTCATAAAACTAACGTACAAAAGTTTTGAAACAAGTTTTCGTAATGACGAAAGCCCGCCATTTTAGGCACTGTACAGAACACACACTCTTTGACCGCAGTTCTCGGCCGAATGAGATAAAATAGTCGAGTACCCAGTAATGTTGCCACTCTTGCTGTAAATTTTGCCGCAAACTCCACATTACAATTTTATTTGTCTTTGTCAGATCATTATTATGTTTAAATAATATGTTAATTCTTTTACTAATATGCTACTTGTATTTTGAATACTAATACTAAATTAGGTGGACATGGACAGTTCCCACTACCTATTCTGCGATTTTTTTTTTTTGTTAAAAAGGTATAATCAATAACGGCCATAATTTATGAATCATTAATTATGATTACAATAAATTTGTTTTTTTACCATCTTATCCTGAATAATTGTCGTTGTAAAATGTAAATTGTTGATATTTAATATTTAACGTATTATGATTTATATCTATTAAAGATGCTTTTGTAGTTGGAACAATTTGTTGAATATTAAGTTGTAATCTGTACAATTACGTTAATATCAATAAATTAAATTTTTTCAGGTTTTTACATAACGTCTTTACTATTGCGTCTAACATTTTCAAACTTGGGAAATTTATTCTGTGTAGTACTGGCAACTTTTGAAAAATTGTAGTGACATCTATGGTTTGCTAACAAAAAATGTACTGGATTTTTTTTTTGTCTCTCAAAAACAGATGTCGCTACGGTTAGTTAAACATTTGCATTTATTATAATATCTATGTAAAGTAATATAAATAAAGTAAAAGGTAATAACAGAGGAAAATAAGCTTTAACCCAAATATCGTCTTTATTAGATTACGCCTAAGAAAACTATCAACTTTTAAAGATACAGCGACATCTATGTGTGTATTTATTAGTTTAAGGCGTCTACTATGAAGTTCCTTTTCTAAAGAAGAGATGTCGCTACAGAGAGTACGTACACGTCAAGACATTTTGTTTTACTTTTATTTAAGAGATGGCGTTACTAGGCAAGAATGCAAAATATTGACGTTTTATACATTTTATTGGCATCATGTCCATTGTTTAGAAATCTCTAAAATGTTTAATGTTATAACTTTGACCTATGGGTACCAATGGTGTGGTCTGGTATTATGATTATAATAAAATAAATGAACTAATATTGCTTAGATACCTGAATAAGGATTTTATTACAAACGAAAAATGTGGTACTGTAATAAAGGTATTCTTTTTATCATTACGTGAAACATAATAATGAGATATTTTTGGTGAAGCAGAAACATTAAATGAAAGTCTATTTAGCACAAATAATATATTTTATTTCATATAACAAAGCGCATAATATTCGCGGTATTAATCTGATACCGCAGTCGCTTGTACGTAACATGCCATGCATCTTATAACATTCATAGCAACAAACACTTCAAAAAGTTTACGATTACAATAACTACTTGTCTTACATTAACTTCTTAACATTTAAAATATTGAAAAAACTGTATTAGATAATACGATTATGAGCGTGATTATTTCAGGACATTGGATATAAATTGTAGACGTCGCCTAAGAGTCGCCAAAAATTCATCTGTACCTACACAAACCTACTGATAACTCCTTTTGCTACCCTCACCAAGCTCACGGCTTAAGGACCATCAGACGACGCCAATAATGCATGTCATGATCGCAAGGCTGTTATAAACACTTTATATAAAGCACACATTTAGGTACCTACCTTATAATAATTATCTGCTCAAAACAATTATCAAATTTCTCTTAAGTATCACCAGATGGCGCTACTGATAGGTACTAAAATCGCATACGCTTCCAAATGTAAGATAATAAATAAACTTAGTAAACTAATAACACTTAACTAGTAACTACTTTATCATAACATAACTATAGCTATTATTTTATTGATTTATATTTGCATTATGCCTACTTCTAAAACATAAGTCATAAAAATCATTTTAACATCTAAATATGATCAGTGAATTGATGATAATTTGATGAGTAAATATTTGAATACGCATTGAAATGTTATAAAGTTAATATAAACATTAATATTACGGCAATAATCCCAAAGATAATGTCTTGAAATTGATTTGTGTCACATACAATATTACTTATCTATGATAAATCGCTGAGAGGCATTAAAAATATAAAAGAATCGTGAAGCGTCAAAAGATCGGATTTACATCATGTCTTAGTGTAAGTAATTATGATAATAAAATGTC
Organism: Lerema accius; assembly: GCA_001278395.1. NCBI lineage: Eukaryota > Metazoa > Arthropoda > Insecta > Lepidoptera > Hesperiidae > Lerema > Lerema accius. The sequence continues at coordinate 100,399 of LGAG01001140.1, read as the reverse complement.
TATAAAAGATCTAGAAACAAGCTTATTTCCACTAACACTTAAAATACATTAAAATGTATGTAATAATTTACCACTTAAAATTATTTTGCCTAAAATTAAGAACTTGTCTTATCATATAAGTGGCAGTATCTGGTTTTATATTATATTATTCCAAATAATACAACAACTATCAACCCCACAAACAAAAAATCCCTGCAAAATTAGTTGCACACATTCATATCACTAAATGGATGAAAACAATTATAATGTATGGTGATAATTATGCAACAAATAATCTAATATAATAATATATCATAACATCAATTCTATTAAAAATTAAGAAAACGTAATACTTATACGAATTTTGCGAATTGATACGAGTACCTACTTAAGTACCTTTTTTTAATGTTATCACTATTTGGATTGAAGCAAAAATTATCCTTTTATTGTCTCTAAAATTTGTCTACGTGTTTTAAAATTATTTTACAGCAGAAATCATAATCATGGATACAGGTTTATTTATGTGGTAGTATTAACATCACCATAATAAATAATTAAGATTAGGGAGATAGTACGGTATAAAAAGAAAGGCAAGAGCTCATAATTAGTTGATAAGAGTCTCCTTGCTGATTATAGCACATTATTTATGATAACAATGACGTCAGACTAGCAAGTAATAACAGAACTGTCGACGACTTTAGGCACCAATATAATTCGAGCCTTAAAACAAGCAACATTACACTCTATAAATATCTATTTTTCACCTACTTAATACATTAAAATTTCTAATGGAATTGCTCACTATTCGCTTTCATATTATATTAATATACATTTATAGTTAACAATTTTACTGCCCAAGCCTACATTACATAATATATAAACATGAGTAGGCAAGAAAATAGGCATTCTACCTCTATACACGGTTTTTATTAAATCAACGGATACACTTCCGGGATACACTACTATAACACTTGCGTACACTTATATTGTACATACTTAAAATATTTGAAAACGTACATTTAAATACATATAAAATAATCATTAACAAGAAATCTATAATATAAAAATGCATCCTTTTTGGATGATTATCATATGCCTTAAATTATACAACAAAAATAGGAGAAGATAGCTAAAGAGTTGTCGTAATTTTATCTCTTTACCAAGCTATCATCAAATTAAATAACTTATAACTTACGGATATGCTTTTATATGTAGAAAATAAATAACTAGGTAGGTATAATTATCCAAACAGTTTAGCTATAAACATTCACAAAACATGAAAAATAGAATTTAAAGGTAATAAAGAAAGATAAATAAAGAAGGTACCAAATATCTGTATTTAAAATAAAATAATCATAATTATCTTTTTGTTCTTAAGCTGAATATAATATTAAATTACTTATACTGTTATTAGATACTAAGTTTTATCCAAATAATGCACAGAGAAAGCCATTGAGTGGGTTACAAATTCATACTAACATTACAATCGTGTTCTATATAAAATAGATCAACTTCTGAAAGATATAATAAGAATATGATTAAGAAAAGATCGCTCTCTAAAAGCTCGGGATATAGGACGCATTCATTTCTTGGATGACTACATATTAATTATATATAACACATTGATTACGACACTAAAGGTAGACACTTATTTTACTTAACGTTTCAAATGTAAATTATAATTATGATTTTCTAATAAGCGAACTACTGATACAAAATGTTGTTTAACTACATTCTTCCACTATGTCAACATTGAACACATAAATGGCATTTCTATAAATACACATTCATATTGTTGCCTAGTGTCTCATTGTAGGCACACCCTATTAGATATTATAATTTATACACCCGTTTTACAAACAACTTTATGTTATACTGTCTTACGCCTAAAAGCTTTTAAAGGTTATGAAAGATATCTAAGTATAATTTATGTTGGTGCCAGTTGAGATATGATCGTTTACTTGATGGAAGGAACACGAATACAGGGATACGTCGTTAAGATAATGTATTATATATCAATATCAAGGTATCGACTGTCGTACTTAAGTAATCCTTCGTGACAATAAATCTCAGTTCAATTGTAGATATGTAGATACAATCGAGGACAAACATAGGTCGATTCTACAATGCACTCGAATATATCGTATAAAAATTCTATTGATCTCAACTATGATTATTTTGCCTATCAAACTTAACCTATGATATTTTTTTGATCCAGACCGGATATGTAGGTTTTACTTTTTTTAGAAACAACATTGATTTTGAACATAGGACGACGTAACATATACGGGAAACATATTAAAGCAATAACATTTTTGGGACGAGTACAGTACACTTAATACACAAATATCACTGAATAAACAGTCCAATTAATAACGTAGCGCAAAATAAACGAGTACCCGTCTCACTACTCGCCGCTAGCACACACCGATGGATTCCATTCTCTATCCACTTCTACAATCTAGAATCATCTTGCTTATTTGAAAGCTGAGCTCAAACCAATCCGCCTGGTTTTCCAATGAGATACTCATGTGGTTCCAGCGAAATTTCAGCCAACTTCCCATGTATATTATCTCGCAGTCAATATTGGAGTTCAGTAGAGGCAAAACGCGATGAATTGAATTACAGCTGTATAATATGTTTTGATATAAACAGCTATACAAGATACTAAGTTATGATAAACTTCTACAGCAGCACACATCTCGAACAAAAGGTATTTTTACCCGACTGCGTCATACGAAGGATGATTTTTTTTCGAGTGTAATTATGTATGAGCATTTCGTTTGCAAACTCTATAGCCCAAACAAATTTAATATGTCTCGAAAGTAGGTGTGACGTAGACTATAATAATTTTTAATCCCGTAAATTTTTTAGCAGTCAAATTTTAGTTTTTCCATCAAACACTACTTCAAAATACTGTTATTTGCATTTAATACCAATACACCAGTTTGATCCACATTAAAACTGCATATCACTTCCGGGATGATTCCAGTTGCAAGCGGTTCCTATCCGATCGATTCCATTCTCCAAGCTAGCGACGCCTCGACCGCTGTCGGTCGGTGAAGGAGCTCCTCATCTATTTGCGCACCCCACGCTATGGGTCCACCTCATGGCAAACCTCCATGTAGTCGGGGTCGTGCATAATGTCCTTTATCATATCCTTCAGCATTGTGTACCGCGGGAACATCGGGTACAATTTTGAGCCCACGTACTCTGACTGAAACAGAATACCGATTAATTTAACTAAGTTATATATCAACGTCCCTCCCTACTGCGCTAAAAAGGAGGATTACATGTGTATGTATGTCGATTGTCTGGGCAGGCTCTACAGCCCAAATTATTTGACGTGTACATGAGGTATCGCATTCAAGTGCATTTTGGTTTAATAATAGTAGTGTTTTCAGTTTCCTAATAATGTGTTAACATTAAAAGCCACGCGTTATTTACAGTTCCTTAATTGCTTTAGTACTCGTAGACCTGACGTAGACATGCATCGTTTATTAAAATTACCTATTAGTCTAGTAAGACTGTGACAATTTTAACTGACCTTCCTTACACTATCTTTAACGAAGGAATGTAGGAGCAGCTCAGTAAAGAGATACTAAAATGCTATAAATATTAAATTTACTTCTTTGAAATAATTCTGTAAAACTTGCAGGTTAACGGAAAATACGCAAATAGAATAAACCGCGATGCATTAACCGCGCCGTCGGCTTTTAAAGATCAATAAGAAACATTAACATTTGCGTCAGAAATAAATCTTAGAACAGTATTCCAGAGGTACGCGCATTAATTTAATAAATTATCATAAAATTCGCATTGATTTATTTCTGATACGATAAATCACCATCAATGATTTCATATTTTCAAGAACGAGATTGAATTCCTATATCAATTACAATTAATTAAAACACCCGCTCTGTAAGGGAAATTCGACCATATCATTATGTCAATAGATTATAGACTAGACTAGAGTCTATAGATTATAGATTTGTTAGATAGAGTTGGTTGGAAGATGTAATTGTCTCTGTCAAAAGTGTCCATTAACGAGCCTTCCGTCTAACGATGGATGATTGTCTATTTATAAGTTTCAATATTTTTATTAAGATCCAATAAGACTTTGGAGACAAACAGTCTAAATTGCTCCTCTTATGCAATAGTGTTTCGTTAATAGAAAAACGGGATTGATACGAAAATCAAACAGGTATTTTTAGCGAAAACGTCTCCTAAGTCCTAAGAAACTGCATCCTTTTAAATATCTTCAAAAAAATTACATCAATTCGTTGCACCGTTTTGACCAGAGACATTTCTGGTTTTGACGTTAAAGGAGGATAAAGGAGCAAACAGAAATGCTTTCCCATTTCGTAAGGATATGTTACTTTGAGTATACGAGTATGTGCAAGTAATTTGCTTAGCTACTTAATTTGCACGATTAAAATTTGCACGAAATGTTCTAGTTAGCACCGTTAAAAATAAACTATGGTAAAATAAAGAATGTTCGATTATAATCGTGTTCCGTGCAGCTTGGAGGTATTATAATAAAATTACAATGCATGCAATTTACGCGCATGTAGGTACGAGTAAGGTAAACAGAAAAACAAACTTGCATATGCATGTACCTATAATGCAAGGCATGCAATCTAAACAGACGATTCGGTAACCTAGTTTGTAGCACGCTGCCTGCGAAGCAAAGGGTTCTGGGTTCGATGTTTATGTTACTTAAATTTTTGCTGTCAGACCGTGTGTTATTGATATCAAACATATCTATCTTATAGGTTTATAGTATATGTACCTACTAAAACTCCATATTTATCGCGCAACGGGTTTATCTAAGAAAAATCTCTTGAATTTTATGTTGGCGGTAAACAAGAAAATTGATAATGCCTCCTTGCTTTTATATTATTTTATAATACATATTAAGATAGCAAAAGAGTTGGTAGTGCCCCCAATTCCTGCCGCCCATGGACATCGTAACAAATGAATAGGACCTAGGGTTGTAAATTAGTTAATAGGTTCTGTTAGTTAGAAGATTATTATTGTGTTACCTTTAACTCTCTAATAAGATTCCTCAAGCCGGTATATTTCTTGAGCAGGCGGTAAAGGTCGTTAGTCATTTGAGTATTCTCCGCTTCAATCTGAGATGTTGTCATGTCTGAAATAAAACATATATTTTTACTACGTTACTACTAAATAGCATATTTTATGCTACCCATAATTATGTGAAACAATTATTAGTAAACATATATTTCACATGAATTATGATATATTCGGCATAGTCTATGTAGCTACCGTGTCCAATTTTTTTACCTCAATGTATTCTGTAGCTTTATATGTATAGATAGGTGTATCCCAGGTGTATACTATTGATGTATGTGTTATGGTCAAACGGATAAATGATGGACTTTATTTAAATTGCCCGGTCAATATAAATAACGCAGTTAAACAAAGCCAAGTGATTAATAAATATTTAATCATCATTAAGTAACTGTCCACGTTATTACCATGTTTACACAATTATCGTCATAATCATTTCTTGTCAGGTTCTAGATATAAAATCTTTATTACTTTCCTTATTAGATGAGGGAGATTATTCGTATAGCCCCATCAACTTAATTAATGACTTAAACGAATTTGACCTTGCATTATTACATTGATCAGGCATTATTAATATAGTCAACAACACAACTGTCAGGAGAACTAAGACCCTCAAGAAGGAAGTACTAAGAATCCTTTATATGTAGGTACAAAGATACCATCTATTAATATGATTAAAAGATGACGTGCATAAGTGTATCATTGATACCTATATGAATAAATGATTTTGAAATTGAATTTGAATAATTAAATTAACTAAAGATTTTGTATAAGAGCTGTCATCTTTATCTTTAGCGCTAAATCCTAAATTAATAATAATAATAATAATAATAATTAATAACACTATTTAATATTAA
>LGAG01001140.1:77505-93785 GCA_001278395.1 Lerema accius | reverse complement strand
TGTCTTACAACTGGAAATTCCAGTCGGTCCAGTATGGTGTTAAGGAGACCGTTGGTACTACTTTCTATTAATCATTCCACGAGATATGCACTACAAAATACAATACCTACTATCCAGTACAATTTAATTCCAGAATTGTCGGTAGGTAAATACTAACAAAACAATCGCCCATGCTTCAGTTTACAGTTACAGCTCCCGAACTCCCAAAGCACCGACAATTCGCCAAAATGATTTTACTTAGCACCGCACAATTTCGCTGGCTATTTCAAGTTAATTTTATGGCGAAGCGAGCGCTTCAATTTCGCCGAATGCTTTTAAATGATATTGTAAAGAAAGAGTTGTATAGAATTGTTATTTTCTATGAATAATAAGAATAGAATTAAATTTCGAAACTACTTAAAGATATTCACAGAGGATTAAATAGACCTAGTCAAATTTATATTCCTTAGCTGTAAAATAATAATAGTAAGTTATTACTACCGTAATACCTTGTAGTAGAAATTGTATAACGTTTATGAACTTGGAATTATCTTCGTCTTTTATTTGAGTTACGATATAAAAAGGAAATGAAACGCATACTTATCATTATGAATTTATTCATAATAGAAACGTAGTCTGTGGTCGAAATTTGTCCATAACTCAATTTATCAAACTATAGACGCGTTCAGTCGTTCGAAATCCCTGGCTGCAAGCGTCTATTATCAACTGTCTGTCAACGGGATTTTCCGCCTTAACGAATGTGTGACGTGTGTGTACAAAACGCATGGTAGAATAAGCTTTTATTTTTAAGCTGAGCTTTTCAAAGTTAAGCTTTGTGCACTTCTTCACCATATAGCTTTAGCATTATATTTCAAACCGTTACGTGTGGATATTATATTTAAAAAACTTATCATATTTATGTAAAATGCAGCCTTTGTTACCTGGAACTTATTAAGAAATCGAATGTTACTTATTTCATATACGAGGTAAAAGGAGTAATTTACAGGATTGATTTGAAGGTTGCATCAAAAACGGATATTTGTTCCAATGAACTATAATAATTTACGTTAGAACTAAGTGTATGAACCAATAACCAATAGCAATCATTCATTGGCACTTTCATTTTTCGCAATATTCCTGTATAGAAGGCGGAAGAGTTAGGGTAGAACGGTCCCCGGAATATAATTACCTAAAAAGACAACTCGGGGAAAATCCTTTTGGGGGAAAAAGCCGGCAGCGCTGGCGTTGAGCCAGGGTTAAGGATTTACTTAATATGGCCTGGGTTTATTTTGATTATCAGCAGGGATAACATAGGAACAGAATAGATATTCTGTTTACTCTATCTTGGTGGTATAAAAAATAAAATGTATCTAATATATTTTAGGTATGTGTTTTGATATTGATATAAGCGTTACATATAACAGCTGATAGTACTGTAGTAGTTGTGGTTAATGCCATCTTGGTATATTGGCGTCGGTAAATTAAGGGGGCCCCAGCACCAGGCTTGCTAGAGTCACGAAACTTTTCCTTTGTAATATTTACGCAAGCGTAAAACAACCAAACATATCAAGATTATGTATAAAAATATTTTTTGTAATTTCCAAAAAAAAAGTTCTACACAACGTATTTAGACAAACGTACCCACGTATAACTTTCTATTACCTATCGTTTTGACCCTAATCTTGTCATTCTTTGGGGATTGCTTGGCGACTCTCCCGAAAGGCAGGCCTCGTACACTCAACGTAATAGTAGGTATCATAAAGTTTTATAATCGTCTAATTAAGTAGTTACTTCAAATTGACTTTTTAAAAGTATAACATTTTCAACCAATTAGATGTAAAACAGTTTATTTTTATTTTGCGAAAAATGGTTTCTGTTAGTTACGAATATGCATGGATGAAAATGACCACTCATGCAACAGTTTCTTCACTTGCACTTCTACAAATAACCATCAAAAATTTACAATATTTACGCAAGAGTTTAAAAAAGACCGCAGCAGCAAATTGAAATTCGCATCAGTCATCAAACTTAATTAATTAAATTTAATTATTCCAAAGGGTTTAAGCCGGTTTGTAATTAGCATGACTGCCAAAATAACACTCGGAGCGGGTAATCGGAAGCTTCCTTTGACTGTAGTCTAGTGACTTGAGTGGAGTACGGTCACGAGAGGCTTAAGGTGTAATCAACAATATTTTATTCAGGTATCCTACACGATAAACATTTTTTGTGAATTGTATTTTTATTTATGGTAGAAGTTAACATAGCCTTTAATAAAATTTCTTTGAGTACAAAACCGAGTATCGACTCACTTTCTTTCCTATATTGTAATGACATATCAGTAATAATCATCATACTTAATAAAAATGTTGATTGACTGACAGACACGCTACAGCCTGAACGGATAGACCTAGAAGCATGAAACTTGGCACAGAGGTTTCTTCTAGAGTGTAGGGGAACACTAAGAACGGATTTTTGGAAATTCCCACTTTAAGGGGGGGAAATAGGGGATGAAAGTTTGTATGAAAATTAAAGAAAAATAAAAGCAAGCAGTTTGCAAATTCGTATATGGGTTTATGGTTGAAAGGGATAAAAAACCTAATTCAACGATTTTTTAAAATCAACCGCAATATCACCGCAAAACTATAATTTCCGCAAGCAAAGCTGCGGGTAACAGCTCGTATATTTAAAGAAGAATAGTAAGTCCCTAAAAAATGTAATAGGTATACCTCAAGATCATCACATCATCGTTAATCTTGATAGTGGTCTATTCTACATGTTGTTGGTAGTAAATTGTTTTCTTTCATCTTACCATTCAATCTCTCTATCCGCTCCCGTCGATCAGCAGCTTCTTCAGCCAGTTTAGAGGATGTCTTTACACCCTCACCAGATTTCTGAGTCTTCTCCATGATAGCACAGGCTCTGAGGACGAACGCCGGTACCGTCTCCGCTTTCTCTTGCTTTGGAATCTCCACTAACGACCAGTACTGAGTTTCCAGACGGATAACGTCCTGCAAATATATTAAAAGTAGTGTTAATCTCCATAGATCTGGACAGATCCCCTTTTCCATAAAAGACGTGACGTGAAGGGGCGTGTATAAACTAGACGTGCATACTTTAGCACCCCACATCTCTAAGTAATTAGTTAGTGGTTGTATGGCAAAGCGTAGGGGAAGTTTAGTGGGTAAGACACCTTCTCATGAAGCCCGTACCTAGTTGTTGTTAAGACGCGAAAAAAAAATATTATTATGATAAAGCTGAACCGTGAATTAGTTTCACAGAATTACATTTCAATCTTCACAGAGGGATGGGCTACAGTGAAGCATCGAGTCAATAATTGCCAATTTAACGTATTACACCGGTAGTTGCACTGATAACTGGCAATTTAAATTCGATTCGCTGTATCCCGTATCCCGGAGAGTAATTACCTTATTTCCATTGTCATTTTACGACTTCATCTGTTAATTGTGCGCGTTAAGTTAATTACATGCCTACATACATTTAACTAGATAACTAAAATCCATTTTAACCAACTGCGTAACAAGGAAGATATGTTTTTCAAGCGTATATGAATACTATGTATGCACAAGCATAAGTATAATATTATGTTCATTTCTATGGCACCCGCTAAGTTTCCATTCCTTCCCCCTTCCGGTTTATGCATAGAAAAGTAACCATCATAATGGTTCCAGCAGTATTCAATGGGTTAATTAAGGTTTGCAACTTTGCACCATGTAAACCTATATTCCTGAAATAAATGCGATCTAACATCACCTTGCTAATTGGTTTTTACGTTAAATGAACCAACCATTTTTGGGAACAGCAATAAAAATAATCTACATTTTTTGACACTCCAATAAAAACTTGAATTTTCGTTTATCTTAATTTCACAGTGGTAGAGAAAAAGTAGTCGAAATAACGTGAAAGTACTGAGGTTAAGTTAAATTTAAGACCAAACTCCAAGTTTTTATTTTTATTGTTCTTCATTCCCACTTACAACCAGTTGTAATTGCTACGAGTTTATTCCTAATTGAAACAAATCCTTTGCTCTTCAAGTTTACTGCTTATAAGAGTTTTGTTTTAAAAGAATAAGACCTTTGTTTTAGTGCAACCTCTGGTTGGGACTTTAATTTTAGTTGGGACCTTGGCTTGTTTTAAAAAATAAAACTTAATCAAACAATAGTAAACTGATAATTAATCAAATCACAGTTTCCTCTGTATTTAAAACGTTTGGCATAATAGTAGATTAGTTGTAGGAATTCTTGAACTATAATGATAATTATAATGACTTATTAAAGTCCCCTTATAGCCTGTTTGCTTACATAAATGTTAAAATGTTTTCCTGCACAGGTTTTTAGGTCAAATAGTAAAATGAATAGCATCATTAATAGTAAGAAGTAGCTTCGAATAACTCTATTTACTGCGTCGTAATTCGCTCGTTTCGTTTAATGATTGCCATAAGGACATATTTTGTTAAAGGTGAGGTTATTGCGACGGTTGCTAGAATCCTTTTTATTACTAACATTCAATTTAATAGCCTCATAAAGTTATGAACGACTCCTAGATTTACGTTGGGATTTTCGTTTTCAATCGTGCATTGCTACCTATTACTTCCTCACTTACTAAATATGTTATACAAATGTATAAAAGTTGAAAGGATTATCTATATTCAGTGTTATATTAAAAATTTTGAAGTACCTACGTACTCGTATGTACTTAGTCTCGGAATAAGACTGGAATTGAAAAATTTGGAATTTTAATAATGAAATCTTTCGTTACTTATCTTAATAATTTGTGGTTGTTTCTTTATAAATTTTTATAGGTAGGCTTACTCTAGAATTCCTTGTTCTTTACAGTATGAATCGATACTGTTGTAAATAGATTTAAAACAAACCGTTATTATGAATGGTAACAGGATACGGAAAGTTAGCGCCGGCTTTGAAACTGTGACAACTTTTCCTGTACTATTTTTGCCGTGAACTAAACGCTAACAATTTTGCCGTTAACGGCGCACCGCTTGTTTCCGACAGAAAAATATCAGTTCATTTAATAGTTAGTTGGTACTATTAAGGCTTTGGAAGTAACTGAACTGTTTTTTCATTGTACCAATTATTTTGAAAGTGTAAGAGGTTGCAATCATTATTCAGTCAAAGTCTATTAGGTATATATATTTTGCTCGCGAGAAATTTGAATGACAAAATAGGTAATGCTACCTTATTTCAGAGAGTCTAGGCACTATAAAACCTACTTTAATCAGATCGTAATTTATACTATATCAAATCAGCTGTAACAGTAAAATATACAAGTATCCTTTTTAATTGATTTGATTTGATACACAAATCTACGGAACCCTTCCAAGCAACGTAACAACGTAAATTACTGTTAACGACCAGTAAATGTTCTAATAATTTCATAGCTCTAACGTTTTATCGTTTGGAAATCCATTTATCACTTTTGGCCAACATCGAGTAATCTTGTAAGGCATCTAGGCGACATTGTAAAATTCTTGCTAGCAGACCGGCTGGAAGTTAATTCTAACAAACGACTAGCGCCGGCCGAATGCAATCATGTCTTAAAGTGGATAAGTTCGTTGGACCGGCGCCAATTTCAACCGATAAACGGCATTTACCCTTAACAGTAGTCTTCTGTAACGAGAACGATCTTGAATGACAGTTCATAAAATATATTTTATAGTCTAACGCTGATGAAGTTTAAAATGAATTTACGATTTACGAGTAAGTCATTGTGATGAAATTGCTTTTTACCTAACTACATTGGAAGGACGACAGAGGGAGGGTTTTAGAGAGTGTGTACTGTGTATGTATGTATGTATGTATGTGTGTATGTATGTGTATCCAGTTTTCTACAGCTACAACCCAATCGGCTTGTCAGTGACACAGGTTACATTAGATTAGGTTATTTATATTTGTACTTCGGCTCTATTATATCGAAACGTCCGTGTAATCTGCAGCGAAAATAAATTATCACGGAATGTTAAGCTTAATAGATTAACGGGTAATTAAGGAAACTATGAAACTCTGCATTGCGTGTGGCACTTCGTTGATTCATTATTTTGCTTTATTTAAGTGAGAATTGCATTGTTTGTGAAATGTAATAACTAATTGAAAAAGCTTTCCTTAGGTAGCCACGTATATATTTGATTCTAACACAGATTTATAGTAGTAAAAGTAATGGCAGTCATGTTAATCATTTTCTGTAAAGTTAAACGAAGGAGAGAAAAAGAAATAAATTCTATTTCCCGCTCGTGGCAGTTGGTTCGCCGCGCTCGCTAGTCCCGACTGCTATTGCGAGAAAATCCATTTTATCTTTTTATTTGCTTTAATCTGACTTTTGTCTTTTTACTCGCAATATCTATCAGACTCCATCTACTCGTGCTGGAGTAGGTTTGAAGTATCTGCTGTTTCTTTTTATCATTTGTGATTCTGATTAACGTGTGTAATTGGAAGTGTAAACGGTAGATTGGTAGGTATGTAATTTTAGGTACTATGCCAAAAATTTCTTACACCAAGTTATTTATCTTAAAGCTTAAATTTTTTTTACTCATATTTCTTATTGAAAAAGAACCCTAGGCTATACTTTGACGTATCACTGTCTTGTATAAATTCAGCTACATTCAACACTATACTTTATAAGTCAACCACTGAGCAAAAATAATTAAATTTACTATCGATAAAATAATTTTATTTCTATCAAATAGTCTATAGGTACTATTTTTACGATTCTCATTTCTCACGTGTACTCGGTAACTATTATTGAAACAGAAGCGCAATTATAGTACACAAAAGATACAAGCACTTTGTTCGTAACACAGGACAGTGTTCGTAGCAGCGAGACTTCAAGCAATATTTTCTCCACTTAGTATGCAGCGGCGCGAGGTTATGTGCCCTCAGGGGGCACGAGAAAGAAAATTGGCCCTCAGAAAACCTTCACAGATTCTATTAATTTTTCTCTTAGCAGTCTTTATTGAAAGTAATGTAATAAATATCGTAATAAGTATCCTGTTTATGGTTTTAGTACAAAGGTTATTTAGGATCAATACCATACGGTAATATAATGTCATAGGGAAACTATTATTAATTTTATAATATTTCATTATATAATTTATCTCTTATAGTTCGAGGTATCATCTTTGGTTTTCAACATTGTTTACCTACTCCTCACCTTCAATTTACATCTATCTATGTTATGTTAGTTCTTATAATATTTGGCAAATTTTGCTCGAATAATTTAACCGGTCCCTTGAAGTTTTTTGACATCAAAATCTACCGGGTTCAATTATGATACTAAACCATACTCAGTCCTCCAAAACTCTGATGAGATTGACTGAAATTTCAAATCTACTCTAGCCATTTTGAAGAAGTGACAGAGACCGTCTCTGAGAGACGGGTACCTGCGCTACGATTTTTTATGTAAAAAATACGGTAAAGCTTACGGTAAAATAGTTATATCTCTTCACTATTATAACGTCTTTTTACTAACATTGAAGTCTCCAAGCGATCATTTAATCAATCACAGCGAATCATAGAGAATGCGTTAGGGATACGAGAGGAAAAGTTATGTTAACGGTTTGCGGGCGCGTCTTGTCGAGACATTATCGGGTCGTTTTATGAATAAAATATTACGATCCCTTCAGCATATGTGAGCGCTTTCTTTTTTGATTTCACATACGATGTGGTACTTCATTCGCTTTATTACTGAAACTGTAGTAAAAATAAAGTAATCAATCACAGCAGTGTATAATGTAAAAGACTTCTTGTACTCAAAACAATTAGTTACACAAATATTATATAGATAAGTATTAATAATATTACAAGCTAAAATGTAGGAAACTAATCTAAAAATTACATACAAAATATATACATGAATATAATGTAAAATGAAACGTTTGATTTTAGTAGCGGGTCAGTAATGAGTTGTGGCCAAGTGAATTACATAACATATTAAGCTATTATCTTATAGACATTTTATAGCCAGTAACTTTCAAAGTTGCTAAGCTTAATAGAACTCTACTGGTAGTAATCCAGTTAATCTGAAGCTCTGACAGCAACCCCATACAATCGTCATCATGAATAATGTTCAATGTGTATGTGTGTGTTGTCGTTGAAGTAGGACATAGGATCTGCGCAAGCACGTTTTCATAAATATTTCAGGTCACGTCGCACGAGAGATTTACTGCACCGTTAACACTGCATTATGCATTTTGCAAATAATCACATTATTACCGTGGCTAAGTAATGCGCTGAAAATGAAATCTCTGCGAAATCTTCTGCGTTCTGAACTTTTGAAAGTGAAATAAAATTATTGTGGAAGGTGCAAAGTTTTTCTGATTTTTGCCTATTTTTTTTTAAATATCTGGCAATGTTATACAAAACCCTTCAGCATCAACAGAACAACACTAGTAGTAGATATAATAATCTTTACTTTATCGACTTTATTAGATTTCCTACTAAACATTTTCACGTAAGTTCGCAATAAAAGAATAGGTTTGTAATTGTAAGTATTGAGTCAACGTTTGTATGTGCGTATCGTTTGATACAATTAGATTTAATTCTCGAATTGGATTTTGGCGAGAGCAAACTCAAAGGTAAAGCTTTTAACTTAAAAGTTTCATTCCTAAATCGATAGACATTTGAAAGTGGCTTTGAATCTGCGTAACAAATTGAATAAATATTCTAAACGAGATCTTGAATCGTGAAGATATCAGAATATGCAGAACTATATTAGCTACGTATATTAATAATTGAGTGCTAACGAATAATTACGAATTTCTTATACTTGACTATGACTTGCAATATAACGAAGCTAGTATGTAATAACAATTTAATCGTAGGTTACAATAGATTAATCAACGACAAAACATATAATTGCAGTTTTTTTAAACTTAATTATGTATTGTGTTATAAAGATTATCTATAAATAACATCTTACTATATGCGACAAAAACATTACCGGAATTAAGTACCTATAGTATATCGTTGAAATAAATGTTTTTGAATTAACGGTACATTGTATCAAAAATACCAATATCGATTGGAAGTCAGAGACGACGAATTGTCCAGTATGGCCTCAACCCACACTAACGAGAGGTTTCTCTACATACCTGACAAGACCTAGAGCATATTCAGCCACGCTGCCCCAATACAGATTACCGAAGGGGCTATTGGTCAAAGGAAATTTCGAAGCTTTTTATGCTACTCCTGAGCATTCGATATGTCTTAACGACTCTCATCTAACGATAATCTCGAGTGTACGAGTTGCAAATTACAACTTTATAACATCAGATGTATTCCTATTTGATTAAAGAAATCAAACAAAAAAAAATATTTCAAAATCAAGCTTTTATTACTTGTTAATAAGAAAAAGAACTAAAACATTAAAAAGTGCAATTTGAAGTCCCTACTGTTAACCGTTGACGAGTTCAATCGTCTGGAGCCAATCCTGTTAGCAGTATCACATCATGCTTATTATAAACATGCATTGTCATCAGGACTGGACCAGTGTGTAAAATTTTAGCTCAATCGGACACCAGGAAGTGGGTGTTTAGCTTGCAAGATTTGATTACAGACCCCGGTGAAACTAAATAAAAGCTTGTAATTACAAACGTCGGGACAGGTGAAACTAAATAAAAGCTTGTAAAAATGTTTACACACACGCAGTTTGACATCAGACGATGCAGGATGACGTAACATTTCGATTTTTGTAGTCATTGCATTGTGCAGCTCACTCGGGTGCTACGACGCAATGTCGAACCCTCATGAATATTCAACCGCCTCCCGTTCTCCCTGCTCGCTTAATCGTCCGTTACACTCTGATTTTGAGGTTACTTTTAAATGGAAATTTAGCTTTCAGCTATTTTTGGATACCTTATTTTTTACAAGTTAGTCATGATAAATAGAAATGTAAAAGGATGCTGCGATTGTGTTCCTGTCTTTTTTTGTAATAAGTCAGTGCTTATCTATAATCCTATCTGCTGTAAGATGGCAATGGAGTCTATGATGATATGCGTACCTACTAATCGATCGATTTAGATAAAACTCAGTAGCTAATATAACAGGTGTCGATCTAGGATACATTTTAAGCTAGGACACTGTTGTGTTCCCACGGAACAATTGGTAAAAGGTTCGACAAAGCGAAGCGAGGGCGGGTTGCTAGTAGATACATATATCTGCAGAATCAGTGACACCGCCTGAACGGTTCATGAATATTCAAACTCCAGTCGTGAAGCTTCTCCTTTTAATCGTTCATTATACTCTGATTTTCTAGGTCCATAAATGAATACTTAGTTACTCTGTAAAGCAGGTAAGGTCTGTGGCTAAATCCATATTAATGTTATTTGAATGTAACTTTTCTCTTTTTTATTACGGGAACGTGATAGATTGAACTGTATGGAATACAGTGACATTTGCATAAGCACATGTGTCAATCGATCTGATATTGTTTGTTACCAAACTCTTTTGTATGAAGTTTTAGGAATAGACTTAAAGATATTAATTTCAAATGTACTTGGAATTAGTACTTAGCACTCATACATAGTATAGGTATTAAGTACTCATCGCCTCTGATAACATCGCAAAGCGCAGTCATGATTGTCACGTCACGGTTCAACGTTGATCTTTTGACCTCATTATGAAGCGGAATAAATAACTCGAGGAATACAACTACTACAAAATGATTTTTTATTTAATCATAATGCAAAAGCTTAACGACGCATGAGCTCCGAGTGGCGTGCATAGAGGCCTTGATATGTTAGTTGAAAAAAAAAAGAATTTATAGTATGCAAATGTATTTGTACATGCGACAAAGAAGCGACGAAATGTGGTTCGAGTTCATTGAAGTAAAACTTCTTTAGACTCGTTGTGATTTGAAACGTGAGGAAACGAAAATGCGTCAGTATAAAAAAAACAAAATTACACTGAGTACTGCAGCCCTCACTAATTTCTCGACCAAATTAAGAGTTATACATCACATGAATTTTATTTAATTAGGGGTATTTTAAGTCAAATGTTTTTATATTTGATAGAAAATGCCTAAATATATTATATTCATACGGACGACGTTTTGTGATTCAAAGCGATGTTGCGGTGTCTTAATAAAAGAGCCCCATTAACACCCATACAGAACCCTACAAAGGAAATTGTTTCCATATATAATAAACAAAAACTAAAGTCACGTTCGTGTATTGTCACGAGTCCGCTTGGTCGGCGCTCGACGGCGATTCATACGGAAGCTCGGAATACGTGTTTTTACACATCCTCTTTAGGCACTTGTATGGCCAAAGAGTGGGTTGCGAATTCGATATTACACCAGCTATATTAATAGGCAGAATAATGAGAGGTTTCCATTGGGCAGTGACTTCGGATTCGTAATAAATAACTCTTATGATTTTTCATATTTCAGCTTTAACATTCCAATTAACAAGCGAGAGATTATAATGCCCATGCGACACATGCAAGCGATCTTAGTAAAATATAGAGTAGATAGTGAGATAAAGGGATCCAGTCACAGTCAACATATCATATTCTTATAGCCATCCCTCTGCCAATCCGCACTAGAGCAAATTGGTGGCATGCTCTAGTCCTCCTCAGATATGAGAAGAGATCAGTGTTCAGTAATGGGTCATAAATGGGTTAATGTCAACGTCAAATACTGTTTACATTGGTGTTTTACCAAAGTGAGGTTGCAATAATAAATATCTAATTATAAAAAGAAAAAATAATTCCTTTGCATTATTTAAACACACTATTTTTATAGTAAGTTGCCTGCAGGGAAACAAGTGCCGTAATCTTTTGACTTGGCTAATAAATAAATTCCCGTCAAGTATAGAAAATGTAGGTTATTTACCTACACGGAATACGAACTTAAATATCAAAGGAAAACTCCTCATTCATAAACTTGGTGGCACGTGTGACTGAGTCAAAGTCGCAAATCATAAAAGTGCTATGTGTTTATGTTACAAACACTACTTTGGAGCTTATGCCCTAAAATATAAGATTGAAAGTAAACTGAGTCATTCTGCTGTTCGTCGCAATGAGAGTTGGAAAAATTATGTTGCAGAAGAAAGAAAGGTTGTTAAAGCGTTGCTCGTTTTAAACCATTTGCTCGGTTCCTTTGTGTGATCTCCGAGTAAATTAAACTAGTTGAGTTGGATGTTAGTAGATTTTCTTTAATGTTACCAATTCAGTTCTACGTAGAGTAAATTGGCATTTTGCTTGAAAATAATTTCCTTTAGCGTGAATTGTAATTATATAGCGTTCTCTGTTGTAAAGCACTGTCTATTGTTAGTAAGTGCTGAAGCTTAAGTTCCTTCACTTTCAGTCCTAAGTCTAAAGATACTAACTATAAATGTAAACTGTTTTGTAAACAGATGTTTGTGTAAATTTTAATTTTATTAACATTGTTAAGTTAGATTAAGACGTAGAAAAAGTGAATATTTTTGTCATGAAAACGTCTTTAAATTTGCTATTTGAGGAGGCAATCCTAAAGACCAAATGACAAAATTGGAGATACAGTTTGACGTTGTAGTTTCGAATCTATCGTCTTAATCCAAAGTTAAATACAGATACATTCATTGCTCTGTGGTTAAATTATACCACTGGATAGCTAAAAGAGCAAAGAATTAATAACAAGACGCGAGAACAGTGAACATATGCCCGCGGTGGAGGGAAGAGTGAAGCGCCGGCGCTTTAAGGTTATTTTACTAGGTAAATACATAAAGGAGTATATTTTACTTAAGAAAATTAATCTGTAACATAAACGTATTCACGTACACATACATCTCATGGCCGTGTAGGTATATGACACAGTTATACCCTTTTTTTTATCGATTCCTACTTTGTCAAAGTGTCGGCTGATGATAACACTAAATTAACAATGAATACTGATAATCTAGATCCAATTAAGTCGACGTTCGACCAAAACCAATATACTGTTATTCGAGTTAAGCCGTAATAGGTAGGCACTACACGGGATAACATAATTACGCAATAGATAGATGAATGATTTCGGTTCTTGTAGCTGTAATATCTATATCATATGTTGGTATAGGCTCTGCTTAAATCATAACAGAACCATCTAATGCATAATTAGTTTTTAAAATGACAGCTGAAAACGAAGCGCATATTTTCTTTTTTTTTCAAATATACAATACCAAATACTGGTTCGGTCATATAGTACTTGTATTCATATGTTAGATGTTTTTTTTCGCCATGATAAAACCGTAAAGATTACTAAAAAAATATAGACGAAACTACAGAAATGATCTAAGTTTTTATTTAGCAGTTCAAACAGTAATTTCTAACGAAGCAAGTAGTTTCTATTGGTCACACCGCGTTCAGTCAGCTGAAATCCAAGTTGGCAATACGTGACTACATTGCGTGATTTTAGCTTTCTTTAATGCGACCGAACAAACGTTACTGAATAAAGGGAGTTATATTATTGATACTAGTAGATGGGGCAGACGTTGTTCACACAAATTACTTAAAAATATTTGAGTACAGGTAACAATTTTTTGATAAATAGATGCATTAAAATTGCAAAGTTTAGTAATTCTTAAAACAAGCCGGTAAACGTAACAAAACTTATAATATTACATCTTTAAGGTTTCAATAAGAACTTGTTTTAATTAATTGGTGTCTATTATTAGAACTCGTCGACTCCAAAATCAATTTTATTTATGACGACCCTTGGGAGATAAACGACCCCTAGGTGTCAATATCGTTTGCTTTGAGAATGCCTGCATTAAAGGCATAAAAGGTGCGTTATCGGCAAAAAAGAAAAGAAAGAATGTACTGGTTTGAATCCTCTAGTTGGAACACAACGAGTCGTTTAGCGAGACATCAGACGAGTCGTTAGACAAGTGAGAGGAAGGCAGCGAGCAATGTGGTATTAAAAATTTGAATTTTGCAAGATATGCCTCTCTTGTTACGTGATTGCATCAGGTTTTTCGAACGTATGTATATGTATGTATATACTTTCTCGGACCATTAAAAATGATGATTCCGATATTGATTTATATCCTCGGATGACAGTCATTAAGTTCTGAAAGTTTTGGATGCCATAAAAACTCATGCGTTGGCCACTAATCTTTTATTGATCCGCACTAGAGTAACTAGTAACGGAGTATGTACTAGGCCTGCTTGCTTACGAGAAGAAACCCTGTATCCTTAACCCTGTATATTTAATCAAATTAAAGACACCCGTAGACTCACATAAAAGTATTCTGATTACTCGAATAATACATGTACATACGTAATAATATATGCAGGGTCTCCCCTCATCGTATTCAAACTGAGAAATGTTAAGCAAAAATTGGTATCAAGATTACGTTGGCTCATACTTCACGAAGCGTATTTCGCGGTTGGTTAGGCTCTAAGTTCAGAATAAATGAAGCCGTTTGTAGCGCATTTGCACAACACGCGCCGTATCTGATACACATATTCATGAACATTGCAGTGTTCAGACTGTACGTATTTACATTGAAATTCTCCACAAATGGTTTACATTCTTGTGACTGTACTACTTGGGGTAAGACTATGGTATTAGGGCTTTATATCATTGGTATAATTCAGGTATGCACGACTCTCAGATTTGGCAATCTTAATGTTTATATGGAGAATAAATGCAAAGAGCAATATTTTATGTTTGAAGTTAAGATGATTTAAGGAGGTCTTCTAGCATACATAATCATATCGGGTTATAGAATAAAACAGAACTGATTATTGTTACGCTTCGATTGTCAACAATTGAAAATGTGTAGTTTGATCACGTAGTTAAAAATTAGTCTAGCCACCGCGTCGGCTTTATCGCATTAAACAATTAAAGTCCCTGGACTTGCGTCTACATTAATGAATTAAACATAAGATGCTCTGTCGGGATTGTAAGCTCTAATACTGCTTGGTTTTATTTCAATTGTCCGCGTGGAAATATCAGCTTTTTTTATTGTTTCTTTCTATGGAAAAATTAAACGAGAAGTTATGTGTTATTTAGTTAAAAAAGTGGGCCTAAAAATATTTATTGGCGGTATTGAACCACTTAAAAATTGTATTCGCAAATACTTAAGATGCCGCTTACGTTTTCGCACAATTTTGCGCATTTAATTCGCATCACCACGTTCAGACGTTTACGTATAGGTAGGTACATAGAAAATTCGTATCCAAAGATCGTACCGCCTTACTTTGTTGGTTACTTAGGATGAAAACGGCTTTAATAAAAGAGTAGTTATTGCAGCAACCTAAAGATGACTCAAGATTTACGCGGACTTAATTTGTACGTCTGTGTTGGATGTAGCAATTTTCTAGTACATTTATCGTGAACGCCGCGACCGCACGCTATTGCATCGCTCACGATTTTAACACAACGCCACAAAAGATGGTACGGTAGCTGAAGATTCTTTGTACCTCGTTAATTACTTTAGGAGGTTTTTGTTGCTAAAAGTATTGTACTGCAAAACTGTTATTTCGGTCCAATAGCATGTTTCAAAACTCATTAGATCATAAGTACTTATGTCCTGTTACGAAGTATCTACTGAACAATTATTGATCAGCATCGTATTATTGATGCATTGTTGGCCAAAAAGGAAACAAGGACTACACGAATCGTGAGCATTTGGGTAAATACTAAGTATTATAGTAGTGGGCCAACTAGCCAGCGATTGATCAATATCTAAATTCGTATAAAGGTAATTATTTGTACCCTCATTTTCGGCACCCTCCATAGTTCAAACGGTTTCTTGTTTCTTGCTTCTTCGGTGGATTACAACATGAGAGGAGTGTTATTGGATTTGTCTTCATTGTGGAAGTCAAATACTTTATATTCCATTTTTAAATATATCTGCAAAATTGGCATTTTTTTTTCTTTTTAAGCTAATGGTTACAAGTTTATTTGCGGCCTTACCTTGATCATAGCTTTGAGCATGGCGTACCGGGTGAAGACGTTTCTTTGCGACTTGGATTCATTGTACCGCTCCATGAGTGTCACCAACGCTTTCTTCGCTGTGTCGTAGTTCTCATCCAGTCGCACTCGCACCGCTCGGAGCCGCTCGTTCGTCTCGATCACCTCTTCTTTCGTCTGTCCGCCTGGTAGACAGTAAAATATAAATATTTTTTTATCCGACTGAGTTAGACGGAGGGTAATGTTTTTCGAGCGTATGTATGTCCGTAAGCCTGTCTTACTTTGGCACGCTCTAGAGCCTAATTGACTCGACCGTTTTGAAGAAGGTGTACTTTGATGGGGAAGGAATTAGTTTCTGTTGTGAGAATTACATAGTCTATATTTTTTTAATGCCC
>LGAG01001140.1:14923-68867 GCA_001278395.1 Lerema accius | reverse complement strand
AAACGTCAAAACTCAATTTAATGAAATCGGGGTTTGACCGATTGACCAGTCAAACCTCAATTAGGTGTCGGGAAGTCTTCGTTTGTCAAATAAATTTCGTGTATCATTATTATGGAGAAATTAGAACCATCCGTCACAAATTTCGCCGGGATCCCGCTCACGCGGGATCCCTCCTTTTTTTATGAATTAAACCAGCAACCTAACTAACCTAACCAAGCTCAATGCCTGTTTCTTAACTGTAACTCTCTTAAATGGGCGGGGGGCTCCGTCCCCCGCAGGCCCCCCTTTATGGGGGGCCTGCGGCCCCCCCTCCCCCCTGCTTTTATCATCTGAAATTATAGTAATGGTACCACAAATTTTATTCTGACTCCGACCATCCGTCCATTGTAACTCCAAATCAAAACAGTAAATTGTGGTAAAAGCTCGAAAGAATTATAGTTAGTAAATGATAGTTAGGTTCAATTGACGTTTTATCGTGTCTTCCAGTCGCTTCTAGGATTGACTAGGCAAAGCCCAAAACAGATTATTTCACTTTCGGCGTTTGACTGAAAATTTAGGAGCTTCTAGGTTTGACTAAAAAGACATTAGTTAAAGGCCGAAATTAGAATTAGTTTTGGGGTTGGCCCGAAGGCGTTGGTCAAACCTAGAATAAACCAGTCATTTCGCGAAGAGACTGCATATCGGCCTTTGACTATAACATATATATATATATATATATATATATGTTTACATACATGTAAATGTGATAAAATTTATAATTTACCTACATAGGTGAATATAGATACATAAGTGCAAATAGATTAATTAATATACCTATCTAATGGCTTATACGTATCTAATCACGTAATAGTTACTCGAAAATCAGTCTATTGGTTTCAATAATATTGTCAATAATTCACCAACGTTAGTTTTAAAGTAGTTATAGGGAGTTTGCGTAATGTCAACTATTCATCTATACCCCAAGGTGTACAGACAAACAGTTAATTTAATTAGATTACGTAGCGTTATCACGTTTTAGACTTTCAATAGTTGAGCGCTGTTGGTAACCTGATTACATATCACACAGATAACATATACATTGTATAGGCAATAATAACCAAGAGGGACCTGAAATTTTCACATAAAGAAAGAGACAAAGTTCTTATCAATTAAGTTAATTTATTGCGCAGTAGGATAGGTACATTGTGTTAAATTATTGAGCTCTGATCCAGCTGGCGAAGGATGTAACTCTGGCAAAAGCAGCAGGCAAGTTGCGTTGGCAACCAGCTGCGGATCCAAATGACGTAATACCAATCTGCAAAGAAGGAATAAGGGTAAATTCAATAATCAGTCAACAAATATAAAAATAAACATAAATCGCATAGCAGATATTAATTTCGAAAGTAAAATTAAAAATATATATTGAAAATATAAAAAAGACAGATTTAGTTTAAAAGCTTAATACGATGGAACGATGATATTCTGTTAAATAAGAAAAAAAAACAGGTATGTTCAGCGCGATCACTACATAAAAAGGTTTGAATTTGAGTATTTTTTCTTTAGAGAAAAACCGAATGGCAAATAACTGTCGTAAAGACGATAAAATTTTGCAATGTAGCGGGGAATTCTTTTTTTGATTATTCAGTAAGGTCGTAATAGAAGGAAAAAAATATCGTTGAGTGTGGTGCTATTATGATAGCACTTACAAGATTGCCGCCAATGAAGAGAGGGCCACCAGAATCCCCACGGCAAGTGCTACGTCCACCAGCGCCGCTAATGCAAATGGTGGAGGCGATGACCTGGCCGAAGGTGCGACGGCAGACATCATTGGTGATCACTTGCAAGCTGACGTGGCTCAAAGGCTGGTTGTTTGCAATGCCTACATCTGAAATAATGTAAATTGAATAACTTCATTGCATGTATTCTGAAATAAGCATCAAAGCTGTACTAAAATAAATAAACAAGGTAGTCATTTATTCATTCTTTCGTTTACATCTAATCTGCCACAGCAAAGTGTAGGTGTAGTATAACTCATTATTTATATTTAAAAAATTGCGACAAATACTTACTATCTCCTTTGCGTCCAAAACCAACAGCGGTAGCCCAATTGCCCGCAAAAGTGTTGGAGCCACTAGCCAAACCGATGGATCTGATATTATCTGAAGAAAAATATCACAAATGTTTGTACCATTTAATTTATGACTTATCGAAAAAATATTTTTATAAAATTAAAAAAAATAACCGACGACTTACTGTTAAATCCAACGTGTCCTATGCGAATGACGGCGACATCGTTTGCAACTGTTCTAGGGTTCCATTGGGGATGCATGGCGATGTTGTTGCTGTTGACACGATGACCACCGGTGAAGAGGGTGGTGGAGCCTAGGACCACGGTGAACTGTCTGGCCTGGGTATTGCCATCATTCCAGCAATGTGCTGCCGTGGCCAACCTCGTGTTGGAAATTAGCGAGGAGCCGCACACTGAGTTTCCTTGAGGAGTAGCGACTACGAGTCCACCCTGACATATGTAGATATTGATATTTAACATTATGGAAAATAATTTATATCAAATTCAGAATTAGGGTAAATATTCAAATATTCAATGATTTTGTAGTTGAAATACTAGGAAAAGAAGGGAATTTCACACAGCCAATATTGTCAGAGATCGAAGTTGGTGCAGAGATTTTGTTCGCTTCAGAGTTAGATCTTTAGTTATGAAGGACCAGAAGGGGAGGTAATGAAGTTAGATAACATAACGAACATTGATGCACATTAACACGTGTTCTAAGTTTAAAGGAGTTCACATAGCACCACCAACACGCGTAATACCCTGATGATGCTCGACTACCTAAGTTACCAAAAGCCTAAAATTCAAGTGTTTCATGGAACATTAAGTTTGGCGTTAACTTTAAAATTGTACATAAAAAAGACGGATAATTGGGCTTATCAAACTTTAAAATATCCTTTTTACTTCTTAGAAATACATAATTATTCAGATTAACTTATTTTTAGGATTCCGTCGACTCTGTACCCTTGTAATACAGCCATGGCCGTCTAGCTATAAAACTGTTTCGTATTTGACCTAGCTCAGGCCCATATTAATGGGAAACTTTAGCGTCACTAATTTCGCATGTGCTGACATGACTTTTTTCCGCAAATGACATTAGAAAACGTTATTTCAAATAAATACCATGAAGGGAAACTGTCCAAGACGCGCGAGCGAACCTCCAGCGATGCGGGATCCATCGAAGTCCATGGCACTCTCTGAAGCGTAGATGCGAGAGGCCTCCTCAATGCCATAGTTCTCGTGGTAGTTAAAAACGTCGATGGGCTCATTGCCGACCTCAATCTCAGCCGTCACGGCAGCCACCAGTCCAACAACCACGAGGAACAGCTTCATCTTGTTTCCGAATATGAATAGCTCACAGTTAAAAGTGAAACCTTTTATAGTAGTGCCTTATCTCTACGTAAAATACACCACATGGGTGATGGATCATGTATGATTAACAATATGTCTTTCAAATGGATCAAAACGGATTTTCTAATGATAGATGAATTTAAATAATGGAGCACAACAAAGGATTTACGATAGATACTATGTAGTTTATACTCTCCCGACCTTTGTTTCATAAATTAATAAAGAGGAACGAAAGCTTTACACCAGTTTTGGGGGTCTGCTGGTTGCATCCCAAACATTCATCTGGGGACCCAGCAGTGCTCCGCTAAGACGAGCTAATCGAAGCGCATGCGCAGTACCTATCTTATAAAGCACTCTGACAGTGCGAGCCATAGGGTCACGTCGTGGCAAGATTTTGCATATAAATATTTTTGGTGTGATTGTTTTTCTTGGACATTTGGAGTAGAACACGGAATACAGATTCCGTGGAGTAGAATTATTGCATAAGCATAAAGTACAGTCACGTGCAATGATAAGTATACACGGGCAGATTTTCAAATAAATGTCCACTTTGAAAATTTTAAAATCACACATCACTATGTCGATACATATTTTTGCATGTGATTTTGTATACATATATCTAAAACTCTGGTGGTTACATAACCATTAAGTGGCTATTTGTTTTTTTAAATCAGAGTGGACATTTATTTGAAAATCTGCCCGTGAATACGTTTCATTGTACGTGACTGTACCTACCTAAAATATTTACTCACTATCACTACGATAGATTTGAACTGTCAAAATGTATTATGATAAGATTATGCTAATTAAATACCTATGTAAATTTGATAATTAATTAAATTCGTATGATGAATTACGATAATCAGCATAGAATGTATCTAGAAAAATAATCTGCTTTCATACTGTTGAAATTTTATATGGAAAACTTTAGTACCTACTTTACCCTTAGTTACGTGGGTTTATTAAAGTGTGTAATGTGTTAACTAAAAACATTTTTATTCTGAAAGACTTATTGTAGCTAGATAATATTATAAAGACTAATTCTTATTGAGTGAATTTGTGTATGTAATATGTTTAGTCTTTTAAACTAATTTATTTAATTTAAAGACTTCCTAATGAATACAATTATATCTTATTACTCTATTCATTCTTTATTCGTTCTTTTATTCATTATTTTTTTCATTTCATTCTTTATCTTATTACTATTGCTAGTGACATAAGGTGTATTGTATTTCAAACAATAAAAAAATATTTACCTAAAATAATTAAATGAAATGAGATTGAATGTCGGTCACTTTCCACTTTTATCTTCATGTTCTCATCAACCGTTATAATATTAAATTAAGAATTAAAAAAACCCTCAACACATTTTATTATCGAACGAAGCTAAAAACATTCTCGACAAAGTCATCAATATTTTCTCTCAGTGCGCTTTTTTATTTCTGGACATTCAGTTGTTTTCCCCCACTTACCCCTCACTAACTATTAAACGGCTCAACCGGTTTTCATCAAACATGTCTAAGTACACTTGCAGGTATGTCACCTTTAATACAAAAAAAAACTAAATCGAAATCACTTTACCCGTTCGGTAGCTACAATGTCACAGACAGACAGACACATCAAACTTATAACACCCCTCTTGCGTCGGAGATTAAAACTTAATAGAACTAGTCAATTCAAATGTAATAAGCCCAAACTTGATGGTCTTACTACAATAAATGGCAATCCAAGTTCAGTCAGTCACTTTCTAGTTTCATCTTCAGGTCTCCTACAATAGGTGCAATGACAAAAACTAGTCAAGTTGTGACAAGATCTTAAAAATATCACTTTCCATTAGGTGACATTTAATTGCATAATAGACGAGAGTCATAAAAGCTGAGGAGGCTATTATGATACGTTAAACAACATAATTGCAATATATGATATACAAAAGAAACGGAGATGATATAAGCGCGTCAGGCGTGAGGCGTGAAGATGCAAAAAGTTCCAAATTTGGTCTCTTTTCTTTAAAGTACGAATATGGCAGTTAAATATCATTAAATGTAAGGCTACGTTATACCTATGTTTTATTCTTTAATATTTAATATCCAATATAATATCATTAGATCAAATTGTATATTCAATTTTTTTTTCTAATTCTTATAAATGTTTTGTCAAGCACTTATTCTGTTATAGAGCTAAATTGAGAATTGAGTTCTATTCCAAGAATAATAAAAAATCATATATACTGAATAAGTCATTTATTGAAGCAGAAACAGACTGGCATTATGTGTAATTATTGAGCTCTGATCCAGCTGTTGAAAGAGGTGACTCTGGCGAAGACAGCAGGGTGGCCACGAGTGCAGCCAGCAGCAGCTCCAAATGATACAATACCAATCTGAAAACAAGGACATAAAAATTAAGATTATTAAAAAGGGTAATAAGTTTTTAAACATATCATACACGAAGTTAAATGGATTGTTTTTATTACTGCGTATGAGCAATTGATGTTAACTAGAACTTACAAGAGTGTTGCCAGTAGCGAGAGGACCGCCAGAGTCTCCGGGGCAAGGGCTGCGTCCATTGGCGCCGCTAACACAGATGTTAGAGGCCAGGACATTTCCAAAGGTACGACGGCAAACGTCGTTGGTAATCACAGGCAGGTTGACGAAGCTCAAAGGTTGGTTATTCGGGATGCCTACATCTGAAATTTTTCGTTCATTAGAATACTATATTTAGTGCAGAATTCACAATTTCACACTCATTAGAGTGGTTTTGTATTATCAAAATTACTTACTGTCTCCCTTGCGGCCAAAACCGGCGGCGACGGCATTGGTACCAGCGAAAGTGTTTCCGCCAGAGGCCAGGCCAATAGATCTGATGTTACCTAAAATAGTTTTAAAATGAACTCACAGCTCTTTCAAAAGTAAGTACACAATTAGGATTCTAGCATACACAAACGTGTCATTGATGTAGCCATTGATGAAGGCTTCATTAAATCGTGGTAGGGCGATGGCTATTCTGTCGTGTAGTAATAGTGTAAAGACTGAAAGCATGAGAATGTATAATCCAATTAGTTACCGGTAAAGGCGACGTGTGCAATACGAATGACAGCTACGTCGTTGGCGATAGTTCTATGGTTCCATTGGGGATGCATGGCAATGTTGTTGCTGTTAACACGATGACCACCGGTGAAGAGGGTGATGGAACCGAGGACTACAGTGAACTGTCTGGCCTGGGTTCTGCCGTCATTCCAGCAATGCGCCGCTGTCACGGCCCTCGTGTTGGAAATCAGTGAGGAGCCGCACACTGATGTGCCTTGTGGGACAGCGATTACGAGCCCACCCTGGCATTAACATACATTTTCTTGAACACATTTAAGAAAAACATGGGTATTAAGTTGTATTAGTACATTTATGATACTTCTCTTTATGTTCATCGTTTTAATAAATGAAGAGCAAAAACATAAAAAGCTATGGAAAAAAATAAAAGACGACTTTTAAATTAAAATAATAAAACGGGTCGTCATAAAATGTAAGTATTAATATGGTTACATCGAAATAAATAGTTACCATGTGGGGGAATTGTCCAAGTCGTGCGCGAGAGCCTCCAGCAATCCTGCCACCGTCGAAGTCCATTGCGCTCTCAGAAGCCTTGATGCGAGCGGCTTCCTCAATTCCATAGTTCTCGTGGTAGTTCACAGTATAAGGTTCATTGCCGATCTCCTCAACGTCAATCTCTGCCGCCACAGCAGCTACTACGGCCACAACAAGGAGAAACAGCTTCATCTTGTATTCAGGATATGAACATTGAACATCTTTCCCTTACCAGTGTCTCTTTTTATAGAAGTGCCTTATCTATGTGTGCATTATAATCCATAATTCCGTGCATGATCCATCAAATCATGAATGACAGATCATTAATTAAAAATTATCATATTAAGCATAGATCTTAGTGTGATGTGATTTTGAAAGGGCAACCCGCCCTCGCTTCGCTTTAGTAAACCTATAACTAAATAGACCAAACGAATCATGTCCTGTAACATATTTCAAAAATGACAAGCACTATCTAAATTGAGAGATGAACATAGAACAATCTCCCTTAGGTACTGTAATATTTGCTCAGGATAGTTCCTGTACCTTTGTAATTTGTCTTTGTAACCCGTACTTGTCATCCACTTTCATGTTACTGCCCGTCATATAAAAAATAGGCATGCGCTAGGATACGTTTCATCCTAAAAACGGTTTGGTTCCAGTGTCATGTAAAATTTAGTACCGAAACAAGTTTGTGGAATTATAACACTCTAACATTAATAAAATACATGATATATGACATTCTAATATCACTAAAGATAAATTAGTACCTTACGGGAGAGTGTACTAAAAAACCGATTAACTGAAGCGAAGAAAGGGCAAGTCTCTAGTTCTTTAAAACCTGCAATAATCTTACATGATCCATCAACATGCATCAACGATAAGATGGGTAGATAGGTGTAAAATGTCATAACAGTAAGGTATTAATATCCTAACGTCACGATGAACCTCTTTCTAGTGGTCGTGAGCTTAGTGGCTGCCGTTAGGGCTGAGACCTCGTTCTTATGCCGTCTCAATAAACTACCATGTGAGCTGTGGATTGAATTCGCATCATGGCTTAGGACAGCGCACTAGACTTTGATGGCTCAAGGATGGCTGGCAGCTATCGCGCACGAATTGGAAAATTCCTTCACGTGGTACTTTTTTCAAGTATATCGACGACGACGATATGAATAACGAAAATGATACATAGGTAGATAATGCTGGAAATTTGTACAGACTAAAGTGAATAAAGAATTATTAGACGCAGATGAGCTTTAAAATATAATGTCAACAACGTACAAGCCATAACCCAACTGATTTGATATTTTTTTCTAATTATTTTCTGATATGATTAATTAAGTTTTTTAAATAAATATGTTTATTTTTGTAAGTGTGGCCTAATAGTTGTTGTTTCATAAGGTATCACAGTGCGACTACTCGCTGATTTCCAACACGAGGGCCGTGACTGTTGCGCATTGCTGGAATGACGGCAATACACAGGCCAAACAGTTCACCGTGGTCTTCGGCTTCATCACCCTTTTCGCCGACGGTCATCGTGTCAACAGCAACAAAATCGCCATGCACATCAAATGGAACCATGGAACTATTGCCAACGACGACGTAGCAGTTATTCGTATAGCACTGGATTAACTGGTAAGGCAGATTCTACTTCGGACGTTAACCTAATTTTAATACTATAGATTATACTTACTCCATTTTATAGAAACAATGGCTGAAACATGTTAAATATTACTGTACCGGGTTTATAACCCTCCACACGCCATTAGTCACTTCATCAAAAACTACATTGATATAATCATCTTTAAGTACAAACATGTCTTTTTAGGATTCCGTACCTAAAAGGTAAAAACGGGACCTTATTACTAAGTCTCCGCTGTTTGTCTGTCTACCACTAGGCTGTACCTACGAGCATAAACCGTGATAGTATTTGCAAATTATATAATTCCGTTGCCGTTATAATAACAAATACTAAATATAAAAAAATATATATAAAGAGTGGAACCTTACAATAAACGTGTTTTTTCTTATTTTTTTCATATCATTACAACAAACGTTTCTTTTATAGATGATGGTAGATTGCGCGAGTCCGACTCGCATTTGGCCTGCACTTGACGTCACTTTGCAGCTTTTTGGTCAGATTCACCTCCTATAACGTCTGGATCAGAGCAAAATAATTACAATGTACGAGTACCTCAATAAAATAATTATATTTAACATAATAAGAGCTTTTGAATATCTTATACCTTAAATATTATGTCCCATTTCAATAATCTCACACAAATAGGGCTTCAGCCCATTAACGGCTTACTAAGCACGTGTCTCGTCTTCGTAAGTGAGGCCTGCAGCATATTCACCATATTGCGTCAATACAGCTTGGTGGAAGGGTTAGTGGCTAACTGAAATATCAGAACTTTTTATAACGCCCAAAGGCCTCTGACATAGCGTAACCATCCACTTTCCGATCACGCCCGTGGTTATTTTTAATTCCCTTAGGATAAGATATAAATAGTGTTTGTTTTTTACGACAGTGGTCTTAACTAGGTATTAATAATTATTTCGGACTTAAAATTTTGCTTATAAGTAGAATCTGCACACATGTGTTAAAAACTATATAATATATTTTTTTAATTCTTAGGGGATCGGAACTAAAAAGGATAAATAAATTTACTCCATAACTATAAATGAAATAGACTTTAAAGTCGGAAAACAAATAAGTGACAACAATAACTACAAACTAATTTCGGGAGTTTTCTAAATTCCCACGTAGTCCATAAAAACAGGTTTCATTTATTTTCGGTGTAAAAATGGCTTTATTTACTTACTCAAAATAATTAAAAAGTCTCTAAATTTTACAAGTTTAAGGTATTCTAAAAATTCCCTCAGGAATGAAAATATTAAATTTATGTATTTTGACGCTTTAATTATTTTCGAGATGCAAAGTGTGACGGGCTTGGAATAAAACATTGTGATGAGGTCATTGAAAACACGAAAAGTAATTTCAGGATTAGGAATACACATGGTTTTAAACATAGTTTTGAAGTTCAACTTACACAAGCGCCTTTCATGTTATTATAACTGATTAAACACATATAACGACTAAGTATTGAGGAGCATAGGGATTGCTTGTTCTAGTTTAACCTTACACTACCCAGACTTACTACAACAATTATTATACTGTACCGGTGGACCTTGAAGCAATGGATGATGGTTCAAAAATAATAAAATTAAAGACCATAATAAGTAGCAAATTTTATTAAAATAAATGCTGGATTTATATGACTTTGTGTGTAATTATTGAGCCCTGATCCAGGCGTTGAAGGAGGTGACTCTGGCGAAGACAGCAGGGTGACCACGAGTGCAGCCAGCGGCAGCTCCAAATGACACAATACCAATCTGAAAACAAGGACATAAAAATTAAGATTATTAAAAAGGGTAATAAATTTTTAAACATATCATACACGAAGTTAAATGGATTGTTTTTATTACTGCGTATGAGCAATTGATGTTAACTAGAACTTACAAGAGTGTTGCCAGTAGCGAGAGGACCACCAGAGTCTCCGGGGCAAGGACTGCGTCCGTTAGCGCCGCTAGTACAGATGTTAGAGGCTAGAACTCGGCCGAAGGTACGACGGCAAACGTCGTTGGTAATCACAGGCAAGTTGACGAAACTCAAAGACTGGTTAATGCTTATACCTGGAATTTTTCGGTTATTCAAATAATATTCAGTGCAGAATTCACAATTAATTTTAAAATTTTATGTAAGTAGGTAGGTGGTCAAAATAAAATTGAAAATATTTTTGTTGGATCTATTGCCTGCCTGTCTGTTTGAGTATCAAGGAGAAACCACTGGACCTATTTAGATGAAAATTGGCAAGTTTGTAGCTTATATATCATAATTATGTCTGCTTTCAACGGACTGAAACATGGCGAGAGCCAAATTTGTGTTATTGTTTAGATTTTATAATTGTTTTGCTCGTTTGTGTAACAAATAGTATTCACACTTAAGATTCCTTACCATCATTTGATGCCCTAAAACAAAATTGCTTACCGTCACTATTGCGGCCGAAACCAGCGGCAACGGCATTGGCACCAGCGAAAGTGTTTCCGCCAGAGGCCAAGGCAATAGATCTGATGTTACCTAAAATAGTTTTAAAAAAGAATCACAGATCAATCACATGTCAGATCAGTCTATTAGATACTGTACAAAAACCTGGCTCTAGTCTACAGCTAATCTAATTTGAATATGATACTACGGTACATAACCATATCATTAATGATGTAGCCAATGAAAAAACTTCATTTAATGGTGGCCGACGATAATTCTATTGTTGTACTGTACAGTACTGTAAAGACTTTAAAAGTAAGAGAAAGTTTATTCCGATTATTTACCGGTAAAGGCGACGTGTGCAATGCGAATGACAGCTACGTCGTTAGCAATAGCTCTGTGGTCCCATTGGGGGTGCATGGCGACATTGTTGCTGTTGACTCGATGACCGCCGGTGAAGAGGGTGATGGAGCCGAGTACCACAGTGAACTGTCTGGCCTGGGTTCTGCCGTCATTCCAACAATGCGCCGCCGTCACCGCCCGTGTGTTGGAAATCAGCGAGGAGCCGCACACTGATACGCCAAGTGGGACATTGATTAGAAGCCCACCCTGGCGTTGGCAAACATTTTCATGATCACATTTTAAAAAAATTCACTAGATTGACCTTTCCAACATTACACGACCGTAGGTCTTAAGTAGTCTGGGCATATTTATGATACTTCTCTTATGATCATTGTTGAATAAATGAAGAGTTTGAAATACACGAATTTACACCTGCATACTGTGTAAATTCGTGTATTGTATTATATAGTGACCTACTTACAAAAAGCTATGGAAGAAAAAATAAAAGTCGACTCAAAGTAAAATAACGGTTCGTCATAACATATAAGTAACAATGTAGTTAAATTGGATTAGTTACCATATGGGGGAATTGTCCAAGTCGTGCGCGAGAACCTCCAGCGATCCTGGAGCCATCGAAGTCCATGGCGGTCTCCGAAGCATAGATGCGAGCGGCTTCCTTCATTCCATAGTTTTCATGGTAGTTCACAGTGATGGGCTCATTACCGATCTCCTCAACGTCAATCTCAGCCGCCACAGCAGCTATTAGGACCACAACCGAGAGAAATAGCTTCATCTTGTATTCTGGATATCTTACCCTTAGCAGTCATACTTTTTATAGTAGTGCCTTATCTATGTATGCATCATAATCCATAATTTCATTGTGATAGATCATAAATGATAGAATATAATTAAAATTCTCATGTCAAATATGTATCTGTGTTTGATCAATTATTTTATTTTAAAAGAGCAACCCACACTCGCTTCGCTTTGGTTAACATTATACCTAGGTAGACCAAGCGAGTTACTGCTGTTACTGATATATTTAAAAACATTACAAGTTTTATGTAAATTAAAAGGAGATGGACAAATAATCTTACTAAAATATTTACTCAAGTATAGCTCCTACACTTTTGCAACTTTATATCCCTGCGGTAATAAGTAAAATAAAGTAGTAATAGTAAAATAAAAGTAACGTTATTGACCCTGCAGCTTTGGTGCCCTAATAAAAATGTTTACGTTCATTAGGGCAAGCTTAATATAGCACATTTTTTTAGGCCGACACTTTCATACATATTGGTCCAAAATGTATGAAATCCTCATATTATTATATTATTTTTGGCCACTTACGACAGGTCGGTAATGTTTTTGGAGCATAAGGGCGGTTTCAGACTAGCGGTATTTACGCGCGTATCAGCTTTTTCTTTGAAAGCGCGTGTAGGCAAGTATAGCCGCAGCTTTTGGCACATCCGCAGCTCGTATGAGCGTTAAGGGCCGATTCACACTGGAATGGCAGAGGCCGGCAGCGGCCGACGGGAAACGAGAATGCCGGCTGAGGCGCAGCGCACATCGATGGAAGCGCGGCGAAGAGCCTTGAATCGCTCGCGCGGATATGTAGCATGAGCTACCCCGAGCGGCGCCGAGAGGCCACGAGAGCCCTCGGGCGGAGAGACGCGCGGCGGCGGCGCGGCGGCGGCGCGGAGTGCAGCTACTATGAGCGCGTCTTTTTATTATTTAGTGTTGTTCGCATAAAGTTGTTAGTTGTTCGATATTTTGAATAAACAAGTCAATTTGCACGTAATGGATATGGACTTGGACATGATTATTATTTATGATATTTGTAGCGGTGGGTCACCACGGTGAAAGTGTGAAAGACACAGTGAAAATACAAATGTTTTGTTTATTTAAAATGTTTTAAATTTTTATTTATGTATTTAATAGGAACTTAAATTAGTCTAAAGTTATATTTGGTGACATTGTTGGTGTAAAATATTTATTGTAACATAGTTTTAATACATCAGCCGGAGGCCCAGGGAATGCTATGGTATCTCATAACTAAGTAATGCATAAGTTTCGTTTATGAATAGGATGGCTTGACACAAGGAACACATAGAAAATGATCATTCTTTGCATAGCGGTGTTCCATTACTTAGCCAAGTAAAGTTCTTGAATACCGCTGTAATTGTAGTATCGGATGTGCTTGCTCTAGTTTTACCTTACACTACCCAGACTTACTATAACAATTATTTTTCAGTACCGGTGAATCTTGAAACATGAAACTTTGCTCAATGGTTGATGGTTCAAAAAAAGTAAAATTAAAGACCATAATATGTTGCAAATTTTATTAAGATAAATGCTGCAATTATATGACTTTGTGCGTAATTATTGAGCCCTGATCCAGGCGTTGAAGGAGGTGACTCTGGCGAAGACAGCAGGGTGGCCACGAGTGCAGCCAGCGGCAGCTCCGAATGATACAATACCAATCTGAAATCAAGGAAGTTAAAATAATTAAGCAAATAAAAAAAAGTAATGCAGCATGTTTAAACAAAACCATGCGTAAAATCGGTATTTGAGCGGTTGATGTGAAGTGGAACTTACAAGATTGCCGCCAGTAGCGAGAGGACCGCCAGAGTCTCCGGGGCAAGGGCTGCGTCCATTGGCGCCGCTAACACAGATGTTAGAGGCCAGGACATTGCCAAAGGTACGACGGCAAACGTCGTTGGTAATCACAGGCAAGTTGACGTAACTCAGAGGCTGGTTATTCGGAATGCCTACATCTGAAATTTTTGTTAATTAGAATAATATTGACCGCGATAATATTAGAATAAATAAATATGTGACAATTATATCTATAGATGCAGTTGTTTAACATGCGTACAAATACCGACATACTGTGTCGTATTACAACTCACTAAGATTCCACCGTTATTACCTGCTATAATATACTTTCTTCTAGTTCTGCATTATAACAATGTGCTGAATTATGGCAAGGGCAAACTTTGTTGTTGTGTTGCGTTTTATAATTCTTATACGCATACACTGTTATACCAAATTACTTACTGTCTCCCTTGCGGCCGAAACCGGCGGCGACGGCGGTGGCACCAGCGAAAGTGTTTGCGCCAGAGGCCAGGTTAATAGCTCTGATGTTAGCTGAAATAATTTGAGAATAAAATCACAGCTCAATGAAATGTATTCTATTTTGAATTTGATCTAAGCATACATTTAACATGCCATTATTGATATAGCGATTGATGTAGGCTTCATTAAATCATGGTATGGCGACGACCAATCTATTGTCGAATAAAAATAGTGTCAAGACTGTAAAAGCATGAGAAAATATAATCCAATTAATTACTGGTAAAGGCGACGTGTGCAATACGAATGACAGCTACGTCGTTGGCGATAGTTCTGTGGTTCCATTGGGGATGCATGGCGACATTTGTGCTGACCATACGTTGACCACCGGAGAAGAGGGTGATGGAGCCGAGGACCACGGTGAACTGTCTGGCCTGGGTTCTGCCGTCATTCCAGCAATGCGCCGCTGTCACGGCCCTCGTGTTGGAAATCATTGAGGAACCGCACACTGATGTACCTAGTGGGACAGCGATTACGAGCCCACCCTGACATTAACAGATATTTTCACAAAAAATCCAACTATTCCAAATTGGTAAATAAATCCTTAAAATATGAATTTCCAATAATCAGTTCTTAGTTCTCTTCTACCTTTTATAAAGTTTCATGCTTTTAGGTGTACTGGCTAAGGCTGTAGCGTATCGGTCACTCAATTTTCAAATTTATTGTTTAATATGAGTTTTGTGCCAAAATAGTTAC
Organism: Lerema accius; assembly: GCA_001278395.1. Classification (NCBI taxonomy): domain Eukaryota; kingdom Metazoa; phylum Arthropoda; class Insecta; order Lepidoptera; family Hesperiidae; genus Lerema; species Lerema accius. The sequence goes on along the minus strand of LGAG01001140.1, from coordinate 53,680 downwards.
AACTAATTTAACAACTTTATAAAATATTTAATAATTTTCATTTGAGACCCATAATGCAACGATAGTCAGAAAAAAATTTGTACCACCCTTCTTTTTTGGAGAAATTGGGCACCATTTTTTACATTAATATAGCCTATGTCACTGTGACAATGATGACAAATTCAATGATATGTTATTCGTTGAAATGCGTCGAGCAGTTTGGGCATCCACATACATACAAATATACATTCATACACTTGAAGAAAGATATATTTTTATCTTTCTTACACTGTCAGGTCAAAATATATCAACATGGGTTTTAAATAGAATCAATTTTATGATGCTACTCTGTTGTTCATCGTTAAAAAAATAAGTAATTAGAAAGCTATGGAAAAGGCCGACTCAAAGTGAAGTAATAAAAGGGTTTGTAATAGCAGATAAGTATTAATGTGACGTCAAAATATGTATTTACCATGTGCGGGAATTGTCCAAGTCGTGCACGGTTGCCTCCAGCGATCCTGGAGCCATCGAAGTCCATGGCTTTCTCCGAAGCATAGATGCGAGCGGCTTCCTCCATTCCATAGTTCTCGTGGTAGTTCACAGTGTAAGGCTCATTGCCGATCTCCTCAACGTCAATCTCTGCCGCCACAGCAGCCAACAAACCGACAACCACGAGAAGCAGCTTCATCTTGTATTCAGGTTATGAATGAATCACTCGTAGTACATTAGTTCCAATATTTATACCAGTGCCTTATCTACAAGAGCTCTTCATCCGTATTTCAATCATTGTCATTAATTAAAAATTATCCTGTCAAGTGAGGATCTTTGTTTGATAAATTATTTGACACTAATAATCCATCCTTGCTTCGCTTCTAATGACTAATGATATCCATTCCGTAGATTCTGCATCTCTATATTATCTCGTGGAAACAGAACCTTTTCCTAGGATAAGTATAAATGTATTCGAGGCAGGACCATTCTCTTCATATTAGCTACAAGCAAACCTTTTTTCACCAGACGCCTTATATTCGCGTAATTCCCGAACATGACAGATGATACAGTTTTATTATTAGTACGAGTATAGCTAATGAATTATAAAAAGTTATCATAATTACAAGCTTAAGAATGACAACATTACAGACTATTGTCCAATGCGTTTGTCAACCTTTCAGTATATTCAGTGCGCCATACGAAATGCAGCAATAGCTGTGCAAAAAATATCTACGACAGGGTGGCTAGTCATCATGTCATAAAACAGTGTCAGAGTTCTGACCAGTGGAGACTTCATAACAAGGACGAGCTTGCACCCCGGTACCACGAACAGTTTATACCGCGCCCGAAGATATTTTTTCGGGACATTAAATGTTATCAGTTCCAGCACTGATGGGTTGCTGATATTTCATCTGAGTAATTGAATAACATATCCTATTGAAACTATGTTACGTCGGTATCCCAGCAAATTGTAACCCAGCATCCCTAATAGAAAATTGCTGGGATAAACAAATGGATATCCAACGTTGTGCCCATACTGCCTAAAATACAATTACCTACTTATCTTAAGAACTTCGTTTGGAGCCTCTCCAGCATGAGCTTATATTTTACTTCATGTGGGCTCCAGATAACTGCGTGACTCTCAAGTAGGTACACTCCTGACAAAACTGTTATACATAATAGTTTCATAGCAGCAATACTTTCTATGTGTTGTATCTGTCTAATGACGAATCCCACAGATCTGTATGCCTTTGTACATATTATGGTACGAATATGGTCGCTAAAACTAAGATCGGCGCGCATCAAGACACCAAGATCGTAAATGCCAAGGCGTCGCGGGAAGACCATATTACCCAGATAGTAATCAAATTTAATTACATTATACTAACGGGAAAAGGACAATACAGTAGAGAATAGTTAGAGTAATACAATATTCTTTATCTTATTCCGGCTCTTAATAGTCCCGATCCTAGTGTTATACAGAAACCTATGGATTAGGATGAAACTTGCTATAAACCTATGATTTTGTCAACTATGAAATTGAACAAGTAAAGAGTAAACAGACACAACAATTTTTAACAATAGTACACATTTTTTCACACAGAGAACGGTTCTGTTTCCGGGGGATATCAGATATAACTTAGTACGTATGAACTGAAGAACTATTGTTTAGAACTTTTTTTGAAGTTGAAACTTCAAATTGATACATGAATTTTGTTTTTAATACAAGCTTTATTTACTTATTGCAAAATCGAGTTTTTTAATAAAATCTTGTAATATTTTCGTTTGTACTTACCAACCGCATTTCTCCAAAAAGTAGAGTTTTTCTCTAAACAAATCAATAGATACTAACTCAAATGTCTTGTGTTTGGTTTAAAAATATTATGGTCCACCCAATTTATAGTGATGACCTGTAACAGAGTGACCAAGACTTCAAGATAAACACGACCTTCAGCAATGAAGACAACGACTAAGAAGAAGTTACAGAGTTTGGAATTACGCATACGTTGTTCTTCACTGACCGTATTACGGGCGCCGTAAATTCTAATCGTTGCAACTTTTAAAATGTTTGTCGAAATAACTTAATAATGTAGCTGAAATACAACATATATATGTACTTAATGTTAGAAGCGATGAGCATAATATATTTTATGGGAATAAAGTTACTGCAAATGTGCAATGGAAATAAAGTACCAATTTTTAACGTATTCTTGGTTACTATTTTGGCAATAATCGATTATACATAAAAGAAAGGCACATAATTATAAATAATTATGATGTGGCATAATTAATTTGTAGAACTACTTTTTGCCCCCGACGCTAAGAATGAGGTGTTATAAGTTTGAAGTATCTGTGGTAGTCGGTAAAACAATAAGTTTTGAACGACAAAAATATTTTCGTAAAATATAGACAAACGTCTTGATAATTGTGTATCTCCTTTATCTACCAGAAAATCGTTGTCATAGAAGAAGTTGGGTCTTTCATTGAAATAAAGCTGCTCTCGAAAAATTAGCTTAATAGTAATAAGTGAAAAACAATGTGCTACCGATCCCTGACTATGGATGTGTCTGTCTGTCTGTGGCACTGTAGCTCCCGAACGGACGAAGCGATATCAATTTAGTTTTGTTTGTATTAAGGGTGATTTACCTGCGAGCGTTTTCAGACATTTTAGAAATAGACTTTAGTCGACAAACAAATAAGTGATAACAACATCTAACAACTAATTTCAGGATTTTTCTAAAATCCCAAGTAATCCATAAAAACAGGTTTAATTTATTTCTGATGTCAAAAAAGCCTTATTTGCTTACTCAAAAAAATTAAAGTCTCTAAATTTTACAAGTTTAAGGTATTCTAAAAATTCCCCCAGGGATGAAAATATTAAAGTCATGTATTATGACGCTTTCATTATTTCCGTAAGTGTAAGAGTGACGGGCTTGGAATAAAACATGTCATAAGATTATTAAAAGTATTAAAAGTAATTTCAGGATATTGGAAAATTCCTACGGGATTAGGAATACAGAATATGGTTTTGAAGTTCAACTTAGACAAGCGCCTTTCATGTTATTATAATTGATTAAAACACATAGTATGACTAAATATTGAGAAGCATAGGGCAATCCCTATGTTCTAGTTTAACCTTACACTACTCAGACTTACTATAACAATTATTATACTGTACCGGTGGACCTTGAAACATGTAACTTTGCTCAAATGGTTGATGGTTCAAAAATAATAAAATTAAAGACAAAAATAAATAGTAAAGTTTATTAAGATAAATGCTGCATTTATATGACTTTTTGCGTGATTATTGAGCTCTGATCCAGGCGTTGAAGGAGGTGACTCTGGCGAAGACAGCAGGGTGGCCACGAGTGCAGCCAGCTGCAGCTCCAAATGATACAATACCAATCTGAAAACAAGAAAGTTAAAATAATTAAACAAATAAAAAAAAGTAATGCAGCATGTTTAAACAAAACCATGCGTAAAATGGGTATTTGAGCTGTTGATGTGAAGTAGAACTTACAAGATTGCCGCCAGTAGCGAGAGGACCGCCAGAGTCTCCGGGGCAAGGGCTGCGTCCATTGGCGCCGCTAACACAGATGTTAGAGGCCAAGACATTGCCAAAGGTACGACGGCACACGTCGTTGGTAATCACAGGCAAGTTGACGTAACTCAAAGGCTGGTTATTCGGAATGCCTACATCTGAAATTTTCGTTAATTAGAATAATATTGACCGCGATTATATTAGAATAAATAAATATGTTACAATTATATCTATAGATGCAGTTGTTTAACATGCGTACAAAAACCGACATACAGTGTCGTATTACAACTCACTAAGATTCCACCGTTATTACCTGCTATAATATACTTTCTCCTAGTTCTGCATTATTACAATGTGCTGAATTATGGCAAGGGCAAACTTTGTTGTTGTGTTGCGTTTTATTATTCTTATACGCATACACTGTTATACCAAATTACTTACTGTCTCCCTTGCGGCCGAAACCGGCGGCGACGGCGGTGGCACCAGCGAAAGTGTTTGCGCCAGAGGCCAGGTTAATAGCTCTGATGTTAGCTGAAATAATTTGAGAATAAAATCACAGCTCAATGAAATGTATTCTATTTTGAATTTGATCTAAGCATACATTTAACATGCCATTATTGATGTAGCGATTGATGTAGGCTTCATTAAATCATGGTATGGCGACGACCATTCTATTGTCGAATAAAAATAGTGTAAAGACTTTAAAAGCATGAGAAAATATAATCCAATTAATTACTGGTAAAGGCGACGTGTGCAATACGAATGACAGCTACGTCGTTGGCGATAGTTCTGTGGTTCCATTGGGGATGCATGGCGACGTTTGTGCTGACCATACGTTGACCACCGGAGAAGAGGGTGATGGAGCCGAGGACCACGGTGAACTGTCTAGCCTGGGTTCTGCCGTCATTCCAGCAATGCGCCGCTGTCACGGCCCTCGTGTTGGAAATCATTGAGGAACCGCACACTGATGTACCTTGTGGGACAGCGATTACGAGCCCACCCTGATATTAACAGACATTTTCAAGAATACTTGAAAAAAAATATCTTTCTTACACTGTCAGGTAAAAATATATCAAGATGGGTTTTAAATAGTATCCATAAATTGATGATAGTACTCTACTGTTCATCTTTAAAGAAATAAGTAATTAGAAAGCTATGGGAAGGGCCGACTCAAAGTGAAGTAATAAAAGGGTTTGTAATAGCAGATAAGTATTAATGTGACATCAAAATATATATTTACCATGTGCGGGAATTGTCCAAGTCGTGCACGGTTGCCTCCAGCGATCCTGGAGCCATCGAAGTCCATGGCCTTCTCCGAAGCATAGATGCGAGCGGCTTCTTCCATTCCATAGTTCTCGTGGTAGTTCACAGTGTAAGGCTCATTGCCGATCTCCTCAACGTCAATCTCTGCCGCCACAGCAGCCAACAAACCGACAACCACGAGAAGCAGCTTCATCTTGTATTCAGGTTATAAATGAATCACTCGTAGTACAATTGTTCCAATATTTATACCAATGCCTTATCTACAAGAGCGCTTCATCCGTAATTCAATCATTGTCATTAATTAAAAATTATCCTGTCAAGTGAGGATCTTTGTTTGATAAATTATTATAGACTAATAGTCCATCCTTGCTTCGCTTCCATTGACCAATGATATCTATTCTGTAGATTCTACACCTCTGTATGTAGGAAACAAAATCATTTTCCAGGTTAAGTATAAATGTACCTATTCGAGAACCATTCTCGTCATATTAGTTACAAGAGATCCTATTTTCACCAGTCCTCTTATATTCGCGTAATTCCCAAACATTGCAGATACCTAATGATTCCATAAAAATTGTCCTGGGGTCAAAATCTATAACATACCAAATTATCTAATACACATATTTCATTCGCTTACAGTTTTATTATTAGTACGAATTTAGCTAATGAATGATATAAAGTTATCATATTTTTCTTTATCTTATTCCGGCTCTTGACAATCTCGATATCCTAGGGTTATACATAAATCTATGGCTTAGGATCAAACAAATTTGCTGTAAACCTACAATTTTGTCAACTTAAGAGGTAATCAAGTAAAGTGGGACACGAACAATTTTAACAATAGGACACATTTTATCCCGGGAACCGTTCTGTTTCCGCGGGATATGAGATAAAACTTAGTATGAAAGACTGCAGCACTATTGTTTGGAACTTTTATTATAGTTGAACCTTCAAATTGATAAATGATTTTTTTTTAATACAAGCTCTGTTTACTTATTGCAAAATCAAGTTTTTTAATAAAATTTTGTATTATTTTCGTTTGTACTTCGCTGTTCAAATGTATCATCTTTCTTGTTCTACTATCGCTATTGTTCTAGAAGTACAGTTATTGTCTAAACTTATCAATAGATATTAACTCAAATACAAGATATTTAAGTTTAGTTTAAAAACATTATGGTCCAACCAATTAATAGCGATGACCTGTATTATAGTTTGGAATTACGTATAATTCGTTCCTCGCTGCCCGCCCTAAGGGCGTCGTACATTCTAATCTTTGCATTTTTTTTAAATGTTTGTCTAAATAACCTATGTAATCTTAAATACAAAATTTATTTACTTTAAATATTAGAAACGATGAACATAATATACTTTACGGGAATTTACTGCACATGTGCAATGGAAGTAAAGTACATTTTAACGGATTCTTGGTTTATTATTTTGGCAATATTTGATTATGTCATTATCTTTTATGATAGGCACATAATTATAGAACTATTTTAGAACTCATTTCTTAAATTTTTGAGACGCGTGCCAAATTAGCTCGCAGATGACAGATTTGTTGCCACTTATTATAATATCGCATTCTATTCCATTTTATAGCTTTTGTGTGAAAGAGAATCGGATATTCTCAACTATCCACTCAGAAACTTTTGCATCTTTAATATTAGTGGGATTTTCCATATTTCTAACATCCGGACATTGTCATCACATGCGTATCAAGAATCTTGTCAAGTATATTCAAATGTGTCCAAAATCGTTAGGGCATCGTTCGTTTATAAACAAATTTGTTATAGCAACTTACTGTTTTCAGATCCTGGATAAATATAACCATCAAATCCTCTTTAAACAAATCATATGAACTGTAACTCAATGAGGTTGAGTCGTTTAGCTACAGAGTTTCCAGAGCCAGCCACTTATCGCCTCCGTCGTCAGATTAATTCCATATCATATAAGTATAACAAAATATTGGATTATTCTCGAATTTTTGTGTGCATACAAATTTTCAGCTCATTTGGAAATCGAGACATGGTTCAAAATGTACTTGCGAAATTCGTTTAAAACTAGTAGCTTCAAAGTGAATAAAAGGTTGAAAAAATGATGTAGGGTTCCATATAATTACTTAATCACATGAACTAACAGCAACCTCGCAAGTGTTTTTATTAAAATACCTACGTTTTAGTGAAGCGAATCGAGGGCAGGCAACTAGTACTTTATACTTTGTCGTAATCATACATTTATCCATTAAGCATGAATGAGAGATAAGATATTATTATTGTTATAAAAGATCTGAAAACTGACTGCATGGAATCTATATCCTGTATCCTATTGACAAGATGAAGTTGCTTTTCGTGGTTGTGGGTTTAGTGGCTGCTGTGTCGGCTGAGCTTGGGGAAACTGGATATGAGGACATCACGGCTACCAACTACCACGAGAACTATGGCATTCCTGAGGCCGCTCGTATCAAGGCTTCAGAGACAGCAATGGACTTCGATGGCTCCAGGATCGCTGGCGGCAATCGCGCACGACTAGGGCAATTCCCCCACATGGTAATTATTTTAAAATTGCCATAGTAATATGATTTAGGTAGTCATTATTATGCTTTTTACTCCTCATATTGTGAAAGGAGACCCGAGCCCAGCAGTGGGACAGTTATGGGTTGTAATGATGATGATGATGCCTACACGTGAAAAACACAGATTATATAAAATGATTCGATATCATTTCCGTTATTAATGTCAGTTTGCTGGTTCAGTAGCTAATCAATATTTAAGGACAACAAAATATATCTATATGGAATTCAATTGCAGTTATTTGGTAATTCCTCAATCCTTTTTGATTTAATTAATATGGCAGGTTGTAACTTTTGTATAATTTACGTGTAAATTATAGGCGCACATATTTTTTTGTTTTTCTTATATTAGGGGGGGCTTCTAATCACTGTACCACAAGGTCAATCAGTGTGCGGCTCCTCACTGATTTCCAACACAAGGGCCGTGACGGCGGCGCATTGCTGGTTTGACGGTAGAACCCAAGCCAGCCGGTTCCTGACTGTATTAGGTTCCATAGCCCTCTTCAGCGGTGGTCAACGTATCAACACTGATCAGGTCGTTATGCACCCTAACTGGAACCATAGAACAGCACAGAATGACGTAGCTGTTATTCGTTTACCACATGTTGCTTTCACTGGTAAGTCAGATTCTACTTCTGCACGAGTTTAGGAATTTTTTATAATTTCGAATACAGCTAAATAATTATATTTGCATGAAAATTGCTGGTACAGGATACCTGCCGCCCATTCACTCTATAATAAATACTTCATTAATTGCATTAGTGAAATTATTTTTATGTTTACAAAAGTAAACAGGACATTGTAAAGATGAAATAAGGTCATTAATCAGACATTATTACTTTTTCTAATTCATTTTCACTGTACCTACTCTGGTTATTAAATTTATTTCAGCTAACATCGGAGCCATCGCCCTTGCCTCTGGTGCTAACACTTTCGCGGGTGTTACAGCCGTTGCCGCCGGTTTCGGCCTTAAAGGAGACAGTAAGTAATTTTGTATTAAAGAGGCAGTAACTCGTATTACAAACGTGAAAGATTGTGTAGATGATACTATATTTGGTAGAAAAGGGTTAAACGAAACACCTCCAAAGAAATGCCAAAAGGGTGAATCTAATACTTTTTGTTTATCTCTTTTTTCTAAATCGCTTTTCCGCGGAAGAAGCTGAAGGCGAAGTCGTGTTCCAACTATAATGATTGTTTATATTATTATTATAAAATTACAGACGTGAACATCGCTGCCAACCAGCCGTTAAGCTACGTCAATCTACCAGTGATCACCAACGAAGTTTGCCGCCGTTCCTTCATCCAGATCCAGCCCTCTCACATCTGTACCAGCGGCGCTAACGGACGCAGCCCTTGCCCCGGAGACTCCGGCGGACCTCTCGCTACTGGTGGCCAACTTGTAAGTTCCACTTTATATCAAGTGTTCATACGGTTTTACAAAAATAATGTATTTAATTTTATGCATGATTTTGTCAAAAACTATTTATTCAATTTTCTATTCTCTTATTTAATTTAACTTCCTTTATTTTAGATTGGCATTGTTTCCTTCGGATCTGCTGCTGGCTGCACTCGTGGCTTCCCTGCTGCTTTTGCCAGAGTCACCTCCTTCAACGCCTGGATCAGGTCTCAATAATTACACCGTTACAATGTAACTCAATAAAATGAATTATAACTTAATTATGTTTTTCATGTTTCTTTAAACCCTTCTTTGAACTTTCCATTTATTCCAAAAAACATTATGTATATTGTTGAGAAAAATACTACTTCCGAATATACATATTCGAATATACAGCATTATTGTCTGTAAATTTTTAGCAAAAATTATAGATAAGTTAAGGTCTGAAATAACTAAAATTCGTAGATTTTTCACCTCCATGCTATCTTCGTTCAAGGGGCGCACAGATTTAACCTAATAAGTCTTGTTTGCAAGAAATTGTTATTCAAAGTTAATGAATGCACTGATTCTCAGTTCCCAAGTGAAAAGCACCATTTTTTTTGCCCCACATAAAGTTACAATGTACGAGTACCAACTAATAAAATATTAACGGTTTACGTGATAGCTCTACTAGGCCTCAATTAAATTTCACTTTCACGTCGGTTCTACTATAAAATAGAAAGACTAATACTGTGTCTAAAAATGAACTGAGTAATAAAAAAGATAACCTATTGAAGTAGTATTCGTAGTATGCCCTTTCGGTACATTGAAACCCTAAATTAGTTTAAATATCATCATCCTATACTTAGGACATGGATTCTAACATGTTTGTGTCCGACGTTTTAAAGAATCAACACGTCGATGCTTTTTTGATGTATTGTGTGAAATGAGCGATTATATTATTAGTTTTTGTTCAAAGTTAATTTAATTATACCAAACTCCACAAGAAGAAGGGTAATCTTTATTGAGCGTATGTATGTATACTCGTCCATTTGTTTGAGTCGAAATGGTCCGTAATCTTGTTCAAAATAACCCCCAATTTTTATCAGTTGGGTTTTTGTTTCTTCATTAACGATTACTGCCTAAGCAGAATGTGAAAAGCTCTAGCTGTCTGCATAGTACCTATCACTGTCGTTCGAATACATTTTATCAACTACTCAAACTCCCACTGATTTCTATTCATTGCAACTAAAGGACGTATTAGATCTAAATATAAATAAAATACAAAATGCTGAATATTCATTTTATTAATACAGAGATACATGGTGCCGTCGTAGATTTTTATTGAGACCTGATCCAGCTGTTGAAGGAGGTGACTCTGGCAAAGGCAGCAGGGTGGCCACGAGTGCAGCCAGCAGCAGATCCGAAGGATGTGATACCAATCTAAAATTAAAAAATGTTTAAGGTTATAAAAGACACACACAAAGTAAACTAAATAAAAAAGAAACAAACCTGCGTTGATGATCCTGTAGTTAATAACTTTTAAAATTACTTACAAGAGTGTTGCCAGCAGCGAGGGGACCACCAGAGTCTCCACGACAAGTGCTGCGTCCATTAGCGCCACTGGTACAGATGTTAGAGCCTTGGATATTTCCAAAGGTACGACGGCAAACGTCATTGGTAATCACAGGCAGGTTGACGAAGCTCAAAGGTTGGTTGTTTGGAATGCCTACGTCTGTAATTTTTTATTGATTAAATCAATAATCAGCGCAGTTTTCACAAAAATACTTATCAAAGATCAGAACTATATTTTAAACGAACTTACTGTCTCCCTTGCGTCCGAATCCGACTGCGGTAGCGGTGGTGCCCGCGAAAGTGTTACCTCCAGAAGCCAATCCGATGGCTCTAATGTTAGCTGAAAAAATTATCCAAACCTCATAATTCTTTTAGCTAACACGATAGGTTCTTCCCAATCCGTCAAATAATTTTAGATAGTGAAATGCCGTCTATAAAAAATAGAGAAAATTATTAACTGTTATGGAGCGCTAAAAGAAATTCTGAACTAATAGAGATATTGAAATACTGCTTGGACAAAAGTGGTTCTATAGGGCGGGCGTTTACCAAAGACATAACTAGCTTTTAATACGTAGCTAAGTGTATTCAATATCTGGTGAACCATGTTGAAATACAAAAAGTTTATAACCACTTAAAAACGAAAAGGAGAAAATATTACTAACCACCGAATGGAACATGAGCTATACGGATAACGGCGACGTCGTTGGCTATGGTTCTAGGGTTCCATTGGGGGTGCATGGCGACGTTGTTGCTGTTGACACGATGACCACCGGTGAAGAGGGTGGTGGAGCCTAGGACCACGGTGAACTGTCTGGCCTGGGTACTACCGTCATTCCAGCAATGAGCCGCCGTCGCGCATCTCGTGTTAGAAATCAGCGAGCAGCCGCAGACTGATGTACCTTGTGGAACAGCGATTACGAGCCCACCCTAAAAGCGATCATATACGTAGACGTAAGGTGAAACTGAATTCATTCACAGTAACCATCTATAAATTACGGCAGACCAAGTGCATGATTATTGCTTGCACGATGTTAAGAAGGATTTGAAGACAAATACCATGTACGGTAAATTAAAAATGTTAAGGTAAGCAAGTTAAGAAGATTAATAAACTTTTATATAATTACCATGAAGGGGAATTGTCCAAGTCGTGCGCGAGAGCCTCCAGCGATCCTGCCACCGTCGAAGTCCATTGCACTTTCTGAAGCCTTGATGCGAGCGGCCTCCTCAATTCCATAGTTCTCGTGGTAGTTCACAGTGTAAGGCTCATTGCCGATCTCCTCAACGTCAATCTCTTCCGCCACAGCAGCTACTACGGTCACAACAAGGAGAAACAGCTTCATCGTGTACTCGGAATTGGAATACTTTTGCTTCTTTGTTAGACTTTTTATGTAAAGATTAATCTAGACACATTGATGCAAAAATGATTGATTACATGTTGATTCCATAAATTATTCCTAAAATGCAAAGATTTAAAAAGATATGTCAATCAAACAATATTTAGTATTTCGAGTTGACCCAATTTTTTGAGAATGTCGATATTATAGTAATTTATCCATCACCGTAGTAGTAATGTAGTAGCAGTTGTAGTTAATCTTTTTTTTGTATATCATTGTTCAAAGTAAACTTTTTTAGACCTTAAAAGTAAGTCCGGATATTTTGATAAAAAAAAGTTTCGTGTTTTCGATTTTTGTAAGTACATTGTAATTACATGACTTACAAGTTATTAATACAATACGAGAAATACTATATAACGCCGAAAAAACTAAGGAAGATAAATTATTCACATCTGAACGAAACAGGGTGTCCTAAATACAAAAATACATACACAGGTATCTTCAGGAGTTAATTTTTTAAGGAAAACAAAGAGGCTATAAAAAAAAGATATGATTAGATACATAGGATAGATGACATGGATATTACTGGAAACATTATATGGAGTTAGGTGGTTGCGCATTTGACTGAAAATTTGAACTTAAATTAGAATAGAAACTTATAAATATATAGGGAAATTGACGAGTGCAGCTATAACAATCGATATAGTCGATGCTGACTTGTCTTTATTTAGTTTCACCTGTCCCGGTGTTTATAAACAAATCTTGCAAGCTAAATTTCACCCATTTCCCAGTGTCCAATTGAGCTAAAATTTTACACAGTGGTCCAGTCCTGATGGCAGTGCATGTTTATATTAATCATGATGTGATACTGCTACCAGGATTGACTCCAGACGATTGAACTTCTCAACAGTTAACAGTAGGGAGTTGAAATTTTGCACTTCTTAACTTTTTAGTTCTCTTTCTTATTAACAAGTAATAAAAGCTTGCTTTTTTTAAGTCTTTTGATTTGTACTTGTTTGTTTAAGTAAAAAATAGAATATAATTACGATAGTAATTAATAAATGTCACCTCACTATTGACGACGATCAAACACCTGTCACAGCGGGATGCAATCATATGTGTAATGAATTCGTAATTAATTCTCATTAAGTCATTTGATTGATTACAGGTTTGGGTAATAGATAAAGAAATTTGCATAAATTTTATAATACTAGTACATTCTAACTTCAGTCTGTCGTCGCTTATGATAAAGAAAACCGTATAATAGATAATGTGTTATTCATCGTTTTCTAATTTGAAGCTTTACTCTATTAGCTAGAATCATAGCGTGTTTTGTTTTTTCGAAACTTGCATAGTTTTTGTGATAACACTTTTAACGGCTTTATTCTGTTCTAGTGTTTTGTTTAGATTTATATTGTTTTTAACCGATTTTCCAAAAGTTAGGAGGTTATTTACCACGCGAGTTTAATTTTTTGTTTTGCGTTTTAACCGGCATAATAAAATTGTGAAATTAAGGTAAAATCGGATTTTGAGTACACGTTCTATATTTCTGTTTTAAAATATTAAATCACAACTATTATTTTCACAATATAAGACACATTTAATCAACACTATTGCCTAATAAAAAAGGTTCACAGGTTTCGTCGTAAAGGAAGATTACGTGGAACTAGTCGTTTATTATAAATCTACGACTTTCATATTGTTTGACTAGGTTTTTGTCTTATTGATATTAAGATTTCAGTCGTGACTTATGCAGTTAAGATTTGCGTAAACAACTTGAACAAAAAACCAATAGTACTTAACATTATCTTAGTACTTAACATTATCAAAACTAGTTAGTACCTATTAGTTGCTTCGGTCTGAAAAACTTATTTTGTACATAACATTGTTTATTAAATATGTACATAATTTTTTTTCTTCTGTGAAGTGAATTAAAAAAAAGAAAACGATTTTCCGCGAAAAAATCTATATTCATAAAAAGTGAATTAGACCTTATATCACATGGAATTTAAAATTTTACGGTAAGGGGCTGTATTATTACACACTAGACGATGCCCGCGGCTCTGCCCGCGGAAAAGTCGATAAACAAAATATTGATTTTATCCCACGGGAACCTATAATCGGGATAAAATCTATCCTATGTCCTATTCCTGGATGCAAACTATCTGTGTGCCAAGTTTCAGCTTGATCCGTTCAACGGTTAGAGCGTGAAGGAGGGACAAACATCCAAACATCTTTACAAACTTTCACATTTATAATATTAAGTAGGACTTACGTGACTATTGCATATTGACATTTTAAGTACTAAACAATATAGTAAAAATATAATAATACCTACTGTTTAAGAGATTGTGATAATGTAGACTGGATGCATATTATAATTATGACAGCTACAATTAGGTATACGTATTGGCGCCAACAACAACATTTGGGGTTATGTCATTGTAGACTTCCGCCAATTATTGTTAAATATTTTGAGGTAGCGAACGTAATAAAATAGTCCCCAGTTGGTGGCAACTGTGTTGCATCAACAGATCGACTTACCATTAATGCTTAGAATAATAACACATATTCTAAGCATTAATGGTTATTTACGGAACATACTCATTTTTAAACAAAGTTCTCGTAGGGAAACTGTATCTCCATCACCATGTATGTAAAATCTGGTATGCTAATCATAAGTTTGCAAGGTTTCTTCACATCAATTAAATAACGACGTAATTCTGTAGGTATAATCGGATAATTGATATCACGTAAAACATTAGATATAGTTGGAATTTTATCACACATATTAACACCTGTTTATATCAACATCATACATAATTACTAAGGTTAATAAACTGACGATTTAAGGTATGGAAATAAATAAATAAGTTCACTTAATCCTACCATCAATGATAGACGCACATATCGTAGGTACATTATTATACATAGTGGTAAACTTAAATCTAAGTATAAGGTTTTCATCACCAACATCAGCGCCTCATACTAGGTACTTACCTGAAACAAAATAAAACATTGTTATAGTAGGTTACCTTTAAAAACATCATTTTGTGAAGGATATACAAGTACATATAATTATGAGCTCATAGCCCAGCAGCTTAAGTCGATCGCACAGTTAAGCAAGAGCGGGACTGGTCGGAAAGTGGATGAGTGACCATTAGTACCAAGTTTTTTTTTTCGTGCTTTGGAGAGCACAATATTACGTCGGTGTCGATTACTAAGCCATGGCGCAGGCCTCAGAGCGGCTCAAAAAAATCCGACTTTTTGGTAAGCAACTAACTGCTCAGTAGAGGGCTATAAAACATAGGTTAAACGTAATCCCATATAGGTAAACTTCACACATATACAACACATTAATAATACGGTAGAAAAATGACATAAAACGTTCTACAAGTCCTTAAACATGCATTCTACACATGGAAGAGGCCAAAATACTTTTCAGCGTTACTATCTGCATACTCCTTGTCAATATCCATAGTTGATATTATTTATTTAAAACTACATAAAGTATAAAGAAGCCAGAAACAATCGACCTACTTGTAACAAAATAAAACAATGTTGCAGCCTTAAAATAGCATTCTCAGGGTAACGCGTTCCTATGGCGAAACGTGTTCGGTTTTTGTAAGCATCTTACGTTTCCTTGAATTTTAAACAATGAAACGAACTCCATAACCGAAAACCGTGTTTAACATTCAATAAAAATACTTATACAAAGTATAAAATGTATTGTTTATTTTTAACCAGTAATATTCTATTATTCGTTTTAAATAAGCAGTGATAGAAAATATTTGTTACTTGTCGGTGAACAAAAACATCGTGAGGAAACTTGCACACTTGACAATTCCCCATAAAGTTCTCAAAAGTGTGTGAAGTCTGCCTATACCTTTCACATTGAGAGAGGAGACCTGATCCCAGCCGTGGGACAATTATAGGTTCTTGGCCGTGGGATAGTCAATAACGTTCTGTTTCGACAAATAGGTACCTACGTCTTCATGTTACCTTTTTGTATTTCTTGTAGCAAACGAGCTGGGAGTGCCACCAACCCTTGCCGCATTAATATTAACTAATAAAAATTTATAGTTTAATATTGATAATATAAACCTCACGTGAGCTCTACCACCCGCGGCCGGCTTCTGTCGCCTCTTACGACACCCTGATCTGCCGGCATGGAATTGAGATTAGTATTCTATGCCGCCCTAATACGGCCAGACATCTGATCAACTTTTATTCAAATAGCTAATTAGAGTTTAGGCCTTGTTTACCCTGTGGTTTTTTAGGGTTCCGTACCTAAAAGGTAAAAACAGGACTCTATTAGGTAGGTACTAAGCCGCCGCTGTCTGTCTGTCAGCAGGCTATATCTCATAAACGGTGATAGTTAGAAAGCTCAAATTTTCACAAATTATGTATGTCCGTTGCCGGCCGATACAACAACAAATACTAAAAATAAAAAATATTAAGGGGGTCCCCATACAATAAACGTGTATTTTTTCGTATTTTTTGGTCAATATTAATAACAACAACAGGTAGACGCTGAAAATGTTCACAGAATATATAGTTGTATGTTACCTTTTAAATTAAATAATAAAAAAAAGTAAATATTAAAGGGGGATCCCATACAACAAACCTAATTTTTAAGCAATTGTTTTCTGGGTCTTAATAAACAGGTAAAATCTATTTAAAAAAATATTTTAATAAAAAGGAAGTATTATTTGTAAACGATGAAACTAAATCCTTCATGCGCGAGGCCGACTCGCACTTGGCCGGTTATTAATACATACTAAACTAGAGATAAGACAAGGAATAAAGTTAATCAATGTCTATTATTATTAGTATGAGTTTATCAGTTGGTTTTCCCGTGATTCAGGCAAATACATTAATCCTAAAAAAAATTTTTAATTCTTATTATCAGTAATTTTTTTTACATCTAAAGGATTAAAATATCGCGGATTTTCGGCCAAGATTATGCTTTATACATTTCGGTAGATATAGATACAATTGAATACCTAACAATATGTAGAGAGTAAAAAATAAAAACAAATAAAAACAAAGTTTTAAATTAAAGAAGAAACAAATGAAAAATCTTTAAATCCAGCATCTCATATATCCCCAACTATTTACCAACAACCTAAGATTATTCGTTTAATCTAACCGGGTCAAAGATAAATAAAAAAGTTTATTTTCTACTATTGCGCACTTTAGTTAGCACCATGACATTTAATTAGAAACAATCGAACATTGAAAACCGTATCTTTATCAGTCCAGTAATAAGTAGATATTTAGTATGTTAGAAGTGTGAAAACTATCCAATCCAATAAAGAAAAACCATGGGTATGTATAATCTGGCTGTAGCGTATTTGAACAATAAACTATCAAACTATGTTTTTATATTTTTTGAGATTTTCTAGTTAACTTATTTATGTAAAACAAGTCCCATCACTCCATGGTACGAGTATTTCTCGACCATGAAACCGCACACTGTACATTTTAAAACAAAATGCTTGTCGTTTTTACGATTCGATGGCCATCAAGATAAATAGGAGAATTTGAAAACAAAAGAATTCTTACTTTTTGCGAGAACGCGACTTCCATATATTTTAATTTAATTTTTTCTTTTAATTCAGAAGAATTTATTGATTAAGAATTGATTGATGAAGCTCGAAGTTATAACTCAAGATTATGTTTAAGACAGCTGTTGATAAGTTATATCTAACTAATCCCTAGTAGTTAAAACATTGTCACTCTGCGGTCAAAATCCGACCATATACTACAACAATAGACCAGAGTTCCTAATTTTAAAGAAAATGGAAAACCAACTAAATAACCTTTTATTTTATGGGACCCCATATCAAATGATTACAATTCAGCACTGAAATTTAAGTAGGATTTATTTTTTATTTTGGTGGAACCGTGATGTCTATTCTACGGAACTCTTAGGTTCTGCGGAACCCAGTTTAGGAGTCCTTGAATTAAACTATCGACTCGTTTGATTCTGTGGGTATACGATGTTAATTTTCACGTCAACTTTCCGTCAATTAGGGACTTCCGTCTTAGCCTCAGTGTATCAAATGCAGTGTGATTATGTGGGTATTGTTTTGTTTATCTTAATAAATGTATTTGTAATACATATTTAGAGGTACAAAACTTGGTTTATTCAATATCTATAATCTTAATTAAGTTTCATGTGTTTATGTGTTTATGGGAGCCATCTTAGGAAAGAGGAAGAGAGCGGGTGAAGGGTTGCGGTGCAATGAGTGAATGTATGAGAGAATGAATGTGTCTATATGAGAGTATATAACAATGAGCATTTACTAAAGACAAGAAAATTCAAGGTCGGGAGTATCTGATGTGAAAATATGGGCAGAACGATGTCTGCACGGTCTTCCAGTGCATTTATAAATAGAAACAATAAATATACTGTATATATATACGTAATATACTCACGTACAATTTTTTAATTAATTATTGGATTACACAGGATAATCGCCTGATTATGCATGTCATGAAAAGTTAATGATAAAATCTTGATATAACTTATTTCGTAATTACGTTGTCTATGCGTATGTCTTGTAGGTATTATCATTGATGGATTGGTGTAATTGTAATTTTATCTAGAGAATATTATAAAAGGAAGTGATGGGTAATATCATGTTACTAAGTTATATGCACTGAAGGATTTTGGTTGTCGGTAATTGGGAGCCTTTGGTAGCAGTGATTCGTTTGTAGTAAAAAGGGGTGTTTGAGTAAGGTTTATGGTGTCATTATTTTTATTACTCTCATTGTTTACAAAAGGTTTATCTACATTTTTTTAATCTATTATGGCATGGCACGTTAACGTAAATTACATCAAAGAGAAATGCAGAAAGAAAAATGTTTGTTATTTTTTTTAATAAAACAATACATACACGTAAGACGGAAGGCTCCGTTGACATTGACATCTGCCGGTTAAGGATATCGACCGAGTCTTTAGTAGGTATATTGCTCGACATAAAGACTCATGGTCGAAGTTTGACCGCAAAGCCGTTCTTCTAGTTTATTTTTATTACCCACAATGAGTAGAGTAGCCAATTTATGGTATGTGGTTAGCGTCATTCGGATGCATCAGCATAAGTAGATATTTGGTATATCACGGATCAGAATAATTGCGTTGTCAGTCAAGAAAGGAAGAAATCATTGGCTTTCTAATCCTCGGTAATTACCTAATAAAATTACTAATAAAAAAAACAAGTCTTTTATTTTCTCAATTAAATATTACGTTATCAAAATGTTTAACACGAGTAGGTTAAATATCTCTTGTATAATAAACAAAAAAAAATTAGAAGGTAAAAGAAATATTTCTACAAATTAAGATACTCGTATAACAAAACGACATTTTCACTTCAGTTTATAACTAAAATAATCCACCGGCCATGTAGCACAGTACGCTGACTAAATATAGACACTTGAGGAGTCTAAATGTAAGGAACCCACGGAGAAAAGATAAAAAGGAAAATGATGGAACATTGACGTCGTATCAGCAGGAAAGACTGGTATAAATAGCCAAAGAAAGGCACGATAGAAAAGGAAACAAATTAAGGCGAACGTGAAACACTAATTTTAATTTGTTTCATAATTCCTCAAGACTTTCATAGCGTAACTGAATGACTGATTTCGGTGAATTTATTTTGTAAAAAAATATCTATTAATAATCATTATCTTCTATTATAAATAGACTGGATAAGAATGAATCATAATGATCTCCATTATGCTGATTAAGCATTAAAACCTCATATAAGACGATTAATTTTAGTGGAAACTAGCCCATTATACGAGTTTTCAACAGAGTTCAAAGTTAGCACGATCTTATAGGCATTTAAAATGTGATTATTTAAAGTACTTGCTAGCATAATTTACCATTATGACAGTAGGTACTTTACTAAATCTAAATGTATTATTAATGGCCAACTCTTTGTACCGCAAAACTCATCTTATTCTCAAAATATTCAAGGTGGACTGTGTAACAAATATTGGCAACTAAGTAATTGCGGTTATTTTTATTCTTATTCTGATGTAAAATTCGCAATAACTTAGGTGATAAGCTATATATTAATTGGAGTACTGGATAACATTTAAAACGAATAATATTATAAATCTTCTAGTCAGGTATATCGAACAACTTTATAATCTAGTATTTAACGCAATTATGATCCAATTTCGATCGTAGAGTCTCGTCGGATTATCGTATTTATAATACTGGTAGAGTAACATCTATTTATTTATAGGAATGAAATATTAGTCTGTTACTTCGCGTATTTTTTTCCGTAACTGACAGTATAGTTCCATTACGTTTGGAGATAATAAATTGATTTGCCAAGCATGATCATACTCGTAATATCGCAACACATGGCCACATTATAATTGGAAATGTCTGGTGAAATTTGATCTACCAACATAACGAATCACTGTCGGGAATACTGCTGGAAAATAAATGGTTTGATTCATCAGTCCATGAAGGAGGTTATTAATGTTATGAGCATAAATCATATTTATTATTGAACGAGGTTACCGTTGAGAATACTAGTTTTCATCTACGTATTCAAGAAGACTAACAGTAGGTACACTTCGCTATATAATTTTCGACCCTTAAGGGCTTAAACACTGACTTTGGCAATCTCTACTGGAACAGCATGGCGTAGTATGATCTAGACCAGTGGTTCCTAACCTTTTTAATATAGTTATTTTTTTTTGGTGTCGGATTGGAAAATCCTCATGGAGTCCGTCCGTCCTCGGGACGGCGACGGGGAAGGGGACTGTCAGACTCTTACTGCCTAAAAACCAACCCCTGTTCCACGGTGTGGTATGCACCCATGTGGCGGAGGGGGTGTGAGGAGACCCATGTATCGCCGAAGCATTCATCGCACCCCAATACATACCTAATACTTACCCCTGCGACCTATAAGGGAAACTGATTTTACCACGTCATTAAAATTTATTATCAAAACAGAAATCAAGTTACTTTTTCTGTATTTTTTTAATTTACGATCCGAATAATTAGGTCCTTCTTTACCCCTGTAAAATGACTGTTTACCCCGGCGGGGGTATTTACCTCCAGGATAGGAACCAAGGTTCTAGACCTTCTAAATTAAGGGAACAAACCCGTGCTCAGTAGTGGGCCGTTAATGGGTTGAGGCAAAGAAACTTCTTGATTGCGGGGATTAACATTAACCCGTGTACTGCAACTGAGCGCTAACAAGCTTGGGCGGCTTATTCCGGTCTAATTAACGGGGAAAATCTATAAATGGTTCGGATAAAGTCTTTTCATTACGACCTAGAAACTTAGGTAGATATCAAGGCTCTCACGACGCACGATTCTCTTATGTACGTAATTAAACACCATTGTAATGTAATCAATAATTATGTGAAGTCAAATAAATAATACTTTGTTGCCTTGAAAAAGTCCTTATTTTGTATCTCAAAAACTCCCTAGCCTTGGTATTGTACTTATGATATAGCAATATTTGAAATCTATCAAACATTGCCCACGACATATCATAGATAAGGGTATATTACTAAATCGGTACTATATCATCTTTTACAGCTATAATACGATCGATCTCTTTAAGAAGACTTCAATAGAACATTTCGTATGATAATGTCAATGTGTGCCTTTAAAATAATTGTAATTGGTATTAAGTAGATGCCAAATATAAACTCTATAAGTACACTAATAAATGACCTATCGTTTTGACACAAAATAGGAAATCTAGGTAGGTATGTTCCGAATTCGGGTCGCTACTTTTTGTCGCTCCGACCTCGCAAGTAGGTATTCATGAGATGCTCATGGAAATTGCCGCAATGAAACATTCATGAACATTTCCTTAAAACTACCCTATTTTGTTTTGACGAATAAAATAAAGCATTGATTTGATATTTAGGCTCGCAACCGACATATTTTTTTACTTTGATAGTCAATGATGTACTACCAAAATTAACACCGAATTTTTTAGCTATATATAATTTATGGCTATAAGTTAGATATCCAGATACAGGAGAAATAATTAATAGAAAATTTAATTCATGTTCTATCTTATGACACTAATTATTTATTGTAAGTGTTGTTACAAAATCCTTTATACTTATTCAATTATAGATAGAAACTTGAAGTATTAATACATGCAATGGTTTTGTCTTCAAAGACAGATCATTTTGATTCGCATAAGATAAATCATTGCCCGGTGTTGCGAGATTGACGAGTGATGTCACATCGATAAACTTAGTTCATTGTATGGTTCATTATTGTACGAATCTAGAATAAATTATAGGAACAAGACCTACAACAATAAGTGAGTATCATACTTGCAACGGTTACGATGAGGTCGAAATAGATGCGTTAGAAAGATGTAGTAGGATATTTTGTAAGAATATTAAAAATATTAATATTGACTTCAGTCACTTAGAAGCTTTTTTGCAATGTTGCAACCATTTTCGATGCTTTCTTTTATTAAAAAATTTTAAGACAAAATATTGCTTACGAGTGCGATGTAAATTAGAAGCGCCTTAAATTGAAGTCATCAAATACATTAAAAAGAATAAGAAAAAAGTACGAGCTTCAGGAGCCCGTTATATTTTAAAGTAAGCTGGTAGACAACAATGGGAAGATATACAACAAACTGGAATAATAATATTACTCACATAATAAATAAACATAATCACAGAAGCCGACTGAAAAAGATTTTGGACATTTAAAATAGACAAAATAGTAAGTCTGAGGATGTTATCAATAGACAAATGTAGCTATAAAGAGTAAACCTTCATTCATTAAAGGTAAAATATATTCATACAAACCACAAAATATTTCCATCAAAAACCTAAAACATGCAGAGGTTTATTTAAAAGATTTATTAGCAAATTACGTCACAACAATCGCGGGATCTAAATCGGTCCATCGAGGCCTGTTTCGCATCACGTCACTGTCTTAGGAGAATGGGGTTGAAACAATAGCGAAGTAACCTTGTCCCTATTGCCATAATAGAGAACAATGCTTTTTGTAGCCCAGTGATAAGATCAGGTGATCTCGAAGTAAAGGTATGTGATTTAAGATTTGTTGAGTACACGTTAGTCTTTATGTTATCAAATAATTACAGTGTAATAATGTTTGTTGAAGTTGTGATGATAATGACTGTAATTCTCATATTTATTCACAATAGGAGCCGAATATTGGACGAGATTTGACCGTAAATAATGAAGTCCATCAACAGGTTTTAGACTCGTTCATTCCCGGGCTAGTAGATGCCAATATCAACGCCAATTTTAAACTAGTACGAGCTGGCATAATTCTTAAAAAGGTGTCCAAAGTTTAACCCATCACGTACATATAAATGACTATGGGAAGTAAATACTTTGTTTCTCATTTAGATATAGTATCATAGCTGAAACATTTGAAGGCTAACGTAGATCATTTGAATATACAAATAGGTAGTTCATTTAATACTAGTAAATGGTCTATGACTCATCTCATTGTTTCTAAGCTCGCCTTGAGGACTTTATGAGTGCGCATAACTGTTTAAGGCACTTGTTAAACAGTAAGCAAGCTAGGTTTCACTTCATCTGATTCTGTTCTCGCTTGTTATGGATAATGCTTTGATTAACTTCTTGCTTTGTGTATGGTTAACTAAGGTAGGGCTTCATAAATTTTAAAGGCAACGGAACATATACTAATACCTCTTTTTTAAGGAACCTCATACATTGACCTTTTTTTACGTCGTATTCATACATCTTTGTTACATTTCACCGATTCCCCGAAGTTGATCTTTTTTGGCTTCAAATGTGGAATATATTTATGGCGGAATCCTGATGACTGGTCTACAAGACGCCTAGGTTCCACGAATCCCAGTTTAAGAATCCCTTAACTAAGAAAACTTAAATTGGAACTGTAAATAACTTAATGACTAGAACTATATCGCGGTTACTTTGCTTCATACATACGTTGACTAATAGCGTCCGCACCCAAAAACCTATTTTTCGTTAAAGTAAACAACGTTCGCATCACTTCCTCGTAAGTACACAATTATCTGTGGATACAGCCAGGAAATACTATTCGTGAAGATATTTGGAGTAGAGACTATTCAAACAACGACGATGGAAACGTATTTCCTTAATCCGGAGCCAGTACTGATGTGGAGGTTGTTTCTCTATGGGCGTTGTACATTGAGTCATTCAATAGCATAGAATGAATGGACGAAGGGTAAACGAGAAGCTATGATAGCCTTGGTATCCGTAACGTCATTTTTCTCTTTCTTTGATCCGAATTCCTCTAAATTACGAGTAGGTATATCGTGTCTTCCTAAAAAAGCTAGCTACTCTATCATGTATTTAGTGATAATAGTGATGCGCATTATACTACTTTTCTAACATTACGACGCAAAACATGATTGGTTTAAGTTACAACTAGTATTTCGGCTTCTTCTCCATAACTAAAGATTAAAAAGAATAAAAAAAACGATTTAAAATTCAATATAATCCATTACAAAGTTACTATTCGCTGTTCGCTCATCGTCGTTTATGAGAAAACTAGTTAATAATTGTCTTGGTTTTTGTGTAGCAAATTGATTGATTTGTTGAAGATGAAGGTATTGTAACTTTTTATTGATATTTTTTACAACTACGTCTGCTAAGGGTAATGAGCTCGTCATATGTTATCTTTAATGAGATGTATTGTGCTAGGAACAGGATGTATCACACGCATTCTTAGACAGCATTGTTACAAGTTTACATTAAAGAATAAATATAATATCTACTGAAAAATAAATAGAAGAATATACAGAAACAAATAGATACTAATGGCATACTTGCTACATGAGACCTAAACCAGGAAGCAATATTTATTTCAAGGAAAATCTTGAATCCTTTTACTTTAGGTCTTTTTAGAATTTTATCTGAGCTTCTTCAAAGACCACTATTTGCGTAATGGTACAAGAAATTAAAAAGCCAGGCACTTTATATAACTTATTTATTATTTGTCTTTTTTACAGCCTCTAGATTTACGATTTACGTCCACAAAGTGGCGGCTTTCGGCCCTTTTCTAATTAATGTTCCTCCGAGGAACAATAACACTAGTTGTTTCACTTCGGGTCTAACGACCTTCGCGATTGTTCCACATTTTCACGTTAACAAGCAGTATGACAAGAGTCAGAAATCAGAAAGCAACAAGTTTGGTCATTTATTATTCACTGGTGACTCGTATACTTTAAGATTATGTGGTGGAGAACTTGAAAGCTTTAAAGAACCGTGATCTGTTATATCACATTCAGGCTAGGATTCATTGTTTCATTATCATTGTCCATTATGTCCCTGTCGACATCTGGAAGAATCGAATTCCTAATTAGTTATTATTGGCATGATCTTCTACTCTGTCCCTACGTTTTTTTCTCGTAATTATATGGTACTGTAATATATATAATGTATTTGTCATGACCTAGAGGATTCAACCAATTTCTATCTTTAGTATTTTCGTTTAACGTGGCAGTTAAAAGCTTAATAGCGCTATCTTCTCTAAGTGCTAAGTTGGCCATGAGCATAAAAGATCTCCTATTCTTAATGCTTCTAACACGGAAAGATTCTACAGCGGGATTAGTCCTACATAGGTGATACTAAATTTAGTATAATTTATCAGTGGCCTAATAGAATGCGGTTAATCCACTCCTAATCTACCTGATAATCTTTTTCTCAACGAAAAGAAGGCGATTTAACAGGGAAAACCCTACTCTTGACTTAATTTAAGCATGAATCGACGGCGATTTCATTAAAACTTGGTGATGGGCCATAAATTAACCAACTTTAGAAGACATGCTTGCAATAACAAAACTTATCCCACAATATTTTTTATTTTTACACCACATCTTTAGTTCAATTTTTATAAGTTCAGTTTAACAAGTATCCGACCAACGTCTTAAAATGACGTAAGGCCTCTATTCCAAATGATGACGTCTTCCTAATTTGCTATTTTGAAGCGACATTCATCAGACTATGATCTATTGTTTCAACTAGTCATACTCGTTGTTACCATAACAGATTTTGCTTTATGTCTTTGTTAGCATACATGTTAAAGTGTAAAACCGAGACTGATGAAGCGAGAAACAAGACCATTTGGTGTACACTTGTGAA
Organism: Lerema accius; assembly: GCA_001278395.1. Lineage (NCBI taxonomy): Eukaryota > Metazoa > Arthropoda > Insecta > Lepidoptera > Hesperiidae > Lerema > Lerema accius. The sequence goes on along the minus strand of LGAG01001140.1, from coordinate 27,410 downwards.
CAGTAAGTACTAGTGGGTAAAAGAATAATTTGAATGAAGTATTATGAGGAGAGGAATGTTCCATAATGATAGATCTAATAATGGATTATGTGGGAATTAGATCCCTTAGATATCCATCCAACGTATATGAGGAAACTCAGGAAACTATAATTTAAAACTGACGATGTCTAAAGCACCACCACCACGCTGCTCCAATGCAGTTTGGTGGACAGATCAGTGGCCATTACAAGTGTCGAATGTGGACTAACGGTCATACATGCACTGTCTGACTGCAACTGCAGATGCTTATCTTTGTCATTAAATTAGGATCGATGCAAGCCGGCGGACTACAAACACTTCAACATTATTTTAGGTCATCATCATCATTCTCTTGCCCAATTCCCAATTTTATTTGGGGTTGGCGCAACATGTACGTCTATTCCACTCATCCCTATCAGCCGTCATCTCAACTCTTACTCCCAGAACTTGCATATCATCTTTCGCACAAACCATCTATCTCTTATTTTCAGGTAAGGCATAATAATAGTTTCTATAATGCTATAGTTTTATATTATCGCTGGACTCTGATTCAGTGACAGTAAAACAATTTCTCAATATCCCACTATAATACGAGTACTAGGAAACAAAAAATGAATTATAACAAATAGCATTCATGTCACGTTATGTTCAATTAACGCCCATTTAAGATGTGTCAATTTTAATTGAGAACATTCTCTGCAGTAATAAGTCAGCAATTAGTTTGAGAAACAGTAATTGGTTTTAAAATCAACGTTCTGTCATTAGCCTATACAATAGTTCAACGCGTCAATCTACAACATGCTATGTGCAAGGAACCCAGATTGTATTGCTGAATTTCTTACGTCAGTAAGCGTTTAAATCACTTGAGTTCATTGCAACGATGCGCAGTAAATATTAATGGTATGTTATGTTAATTTATTAAATAAATTTATTGTTATTGTTATTAAGCTATGATTTTTATACTACAGAGTATGTCTCCGTATTATTTTACAACATAATTTAGGAAAGACATGCCATAATTGCCATTTCATTTATTTTTTTATAATTTTCTCTTCACAAAAATAGGATTTTGTAAGCAAATTCTCTATTCTAATCTGTAATGTGTGTAATGATAAAAAATCATCAATTATTGAAATAAAAAAATTGATAACAGAATCAATTAATGAATAGATTAATACCTACGCATTATCTACGTTAAGATTAATACAGGTAAGTAGTTACTTGCATAAAGTCGAAGCGACTGTTTTGGGTTTTTACAACAAGGGAAAATGAAACATCTTTTTAAGTATTTAGATAAAAATGATTATGAATAAAAATTACCGGCGAATAGATCATGTTAATTGAAATAGATAAAATAAAGATAAACCGAAATATGATTAGATACTGCTATAAAAGCGCGTAGTCATTTCTTAGAGACTCAATTTCCGATCACAAAATGAAGGTGTTTCTGATTCTGGTCTTGGTAGCTGCCGCGTCAGCTGATGTTCGTCTGAGCGGATTTGAGCCTATCACTGTGAATTACCACGAGAACTATGGAATTGCGGAGGCAGCGCGAATCAAGGCGTTGGAAAGTGCTCTAGACTTCGATGGCTCCAGGATCGCTGGTGGTTCGAATGCACATGCTGGACAATTCCCTTTCATGGTAAGCTTTATTGGCCTTATCTTTATGTTACAAGAATATTGTGTAATAATTGTAGGTACTACGTCTAGGGAAGCGTTATGTTTTTAATTGTATGTGCGAGTATCCTCAATTCTTGGGCACTCTTTACATACAACCTAATCTCCTTGATGAATTTCAACACGTAAGATATCACTAGATTCGTCTCCATTATGGGAGATCATCTATTCGACTGTATTTTGTTTTTCTATGTTACATCAGAACTTTTTAATGTGTGGACCGATTTTCATTATTTTTTTTTTCTTTAAAAGCTGATACTTTTCGATTGGTCCTATTTACATTTTTTTCAAAATTATAAGTAACATACGTATTTAATATTGGCCTTTACTAAATCATAAACTTTATTTTTGACTTTTTAGTTCTTTTAAAGTCGGTATTTTTTTTTTGTTAAGAATAATTTTGTTTTCTATTATTTATTACTTGTTTTCTGTTTCAGGCCGGTCTTCTCGTTAGCGTCCCACAAGGTACCTCAGTCTGCGGTTCCTCTCTGATATCTAACACGAGGTTGGTGACGGCGGCGCATTGCTGGAATGACGGAAGTACCCAGGCCTCTCAACTGACGGTGGTCCTCGGCTCCGCAACTCTCTTCACCGGCGGCACTCGTATCGTCACCAACAATGTCGTCATGCATCCCAACTGGAACCCTACCTTCATCACTAACGACGTCGCTGTCATCCGAATCAACTGGGTCTCATTCAGCAGTAAGTGATAATCCTTTTTATTTATATTGATGACCCGTATGGCGCAACGATTACTACCACCACTATTCAAAGTCCTGAGTTTGATTTCTAGTGAGGCATTAGAATGATAAACTTTAATTTCTATTCTCGGTCTCGATATGTCCTTTGCCTATTTTTTGTTGTTAATGGCACTCACGTTACAATCACGTTCAGGAAACCTACTGTGGAGCTATGAGTGTGTAGCGTTATTACTCGTATATGTTGTTTTTTTTAATATATTTACATGTTGAGTTTAAATTCCAGTTGCAATAAACGTCAGGATTCCTCCATCTTTTATTTAAACATCATCGGTTGCTTGTTCCCTGTCTGAAAAGTTGCAAATCACCGTAGACCAAGGATTTAAATTTAACAATAAAACAAAGGAGATTGACAATGAAACTACTTATTTACTTCAGATCTTATCAGCCCTGGTGTTTTGGCTACTGGCAGCAATAGTTTCGCAGGCAGCACTGCAACCGCCGTCGGCTTCGGTCTTAAGGGAGATAGTAAGTAGTAAATCAGTAAAAAATAACTATTGATAATGGACCTAATGTAAATAAAATTTAGTTTTGTGTACATCTTCGCTAATTCAACTTTAAACATCAAATCTGGAAATCTCGTGGGTTTCCGCATATAACTTAATGCACCGAAAGTTAAAAAGTTAAACGTTATAATTTAAAGATTAATAATTTTAAATAAAAAATTTCAGATACAAACATCGCACCTAACCAGCCTTTGAGCCACGTAGCCCTGCAAGTTATTACCAATAATGTCTGTCGTCTTAGCTTCTTCCAAATCCAAAACTCTAACATCTGTACCAGCGGTGCCAATGGACAAAGTACTTGCCGCGGAGATTCTGGTGGCCCACTTGCTATTGGCTCCACTATTGTAAGTTAACTAACTTTATAAGCTTTAAGAATTATAATTTCATCTTTGAGTTTTATCATCATGAATTCTTAACAGAATCTTCTAGTAAGAGTTTATATTCCATCTATATATACACCTATGTTATAAGGTTGAATTTAAATTTCTGTTCTCGTTCTGGGGCTCTTTCTTGAGTATTTGTTGTCTATAGCATCTACAACATAGGACAGTCTTGAATACAGCTATGAGTGTCTAGCGTTATGTATTTGTATAATTATCTTTCATGGCCTAAAAGATAGCAGCAGCTACTATGATTTGTTAGGTGTCGTTAAGGTTGTAACTTTACATTGTATATTTTTCAGATTGGTATCACGTCATTCGGATCCGCTCTAGGCTGCACGCGTGGTTTCCCTGCTGCATATGCCAGAGTCACTTCCTTCGCTTCTTGGCTTCAGGCACAGTAAAATATATTACTGCCTACCTTGCTATTTTGTTTGTTTTAATTTTTCTTATCCCAAGTACCATTAATTGTATTGTCATGTCCATGAGCCCAATAGATATAATAAAAGGACTTATAGAATTTGAGCAATTTTTTTTCCAATAAAGTCCTAAATAAGAATTCACACAAGAAAATCAAGGTTTACTCCAAGGACTGGGCTTTATTTTATTTATCAAAAAGATACTAAAACTTCCATATTAGAACTTAAGTTTCTATTATGCTATACACATAAGCCAATAAAGTTTATTAAACTTTTTACAAAGCACTAAAAACTGAGTTCAATAAATACAACTAGATTTAAAAGATCTTATCATAATATTTGCATATTGCTACCAGTTTACTATTTTTTGTAGATAATTAATTGATATTCATTGATATCTGACGTTATGACAAAGAGTTAACTAAAATAAATGATCGTGAAACGTCAAATTTTGTTATTGAATTTTCATTACAATATCATAATTAATGTTACAATAATTTATTCCATGAAGGTAATGTATAGTCAACATTACAATACAGTTTAGAACGATGACGTAAACTACCAACTAGTTTAGGTATGATTAGGTAAGGATAAGGATAATTAAGAAGATCCCAGTGAAACTAGGTTCAATGCTAGGCTAAATTTCAAAGTTACCAGAATAGCTTACAAGTTCTTTCGTAAGTACTAAGCTTATAAACAACTTTTTCATTTACGATAGCTCCCCTCTTGCACTCATTATTGAATAACCTTCAACCTTCCGCTTCGCTGAACGAAATATATTAGTGGAGAGGAGAGATTTTAATTGACTATGCTCTAATGTACCTCTTAGGAGTCTTAGGAGTCTGGGAGCCATGAAATATTTCAGATAAATAAATCTGTAGATACTCTACCAATCCGCACTGAAGCAACGTGGCGAATTATATTTTAGTTTTAGGCCTTCTCAGTTGTGAGGAGAGACCCATGCTCAGTTATGGGCTGTTCATGGGTTGAGGCCAAATCTAAAGATGTAGAAACTGTTGCGTACATGCTGTGCATCATACATTGACAACTCTAACCGACATTTCAATCAAGCTGATAAGGAAATGACAAATAGGCGATCTTTAATGAATATTAATTGGTTACTGTTGGTAGACGTCTGTGTCGAATTTAAGTTTTATTTGAAGTCTCGTCTCCAATTGATGCGAAGTACTTACTTTGGACAACAAGACAACGTCATCCTTCTTTTGACGCAGTAAAAAATGTGTCATAGCAAGTAAGATCAAGTAATGTAGACTAACTGTAAAACTTCAATAACACTTAACTGTAATCAACTAAAACTTCAACTGTAATCATCATTTCATTGCTGATGAAACATGCACTGACTTCTTATGATAATATCATGAGAACTTGTGTAACATATACAGTATGTACCAGTTTGAGAGAGCCAACATTTAACAATAGTTCGTAAGATCAAGCATTTCCATTAAATAGAAACATATTTGTTGTCTCAGCAGGTATTTTTACATGTCACTAGCCGTACGCCCCCGTTTTCTTTGTCTCCATTTCACGATGCTCCGTTTCAAAGTGACATACTTCTTATTCACAGATATTTCTTTCGTCTGATTGAGTGCGGCGGTATCGGGCTTGAGTACGTTGCCTTCATAGATTTGAGTCAGTAACACGATTTTAAATTTCAGTTGTTTATTTAAAAAAAAATAGTTAAAAAAAGCTCCGACACTTGAGTTGGCCACTAACCCCTCCGCCAATCCGCACTGGAGCAGCGTGGTGGAGTATACTCTAGGCCTCCTCAGTTATGAGGAGAGACCCGTGCTCAATAGTGGGCCGTTAATGGGTTGAGACCAGTGCGTATTTTTACTATGACCTCGAGTCATTAATTTCCCAATACTGAGCAGTGGTCTTTACTCATAACTGAGGAGATCTTAAGTATACAATAGCAATCTGCATCAGTGTGGATTTGCGAACGAGTTTGTGGTTAACCCGTCGGCTGTTTTTATGCCGCCCGAAGACTTCCAATGTGGGTCAAAAACTGTTACCAAGGATAACAAACCTAATATGTATTTCTTGCGAAAACAAAAATCGGTACAAAATGTGCATTTGCTTGTGTCACATTACATATTTTATGTTTGTGATTAAATAATTTTACGAGAACTGACAAGTAACAGTTAAACATAAATTAGCTTTCACGACCTTTGTTGATGGCTAATGGTATCATAAAGTTCTATTTTAATTTTAATAATTGACAAACAAGAATAACATTCGCGTAATGATGAGAGGTCATTATCGCTTATCTTGAAGTCTAGTAGTTAATAACGCTAAAATTGAGGCGATATCAAATATTTAATGTAATTTCGGTATCGTTTATTTTTTAATGATTTGTATAGAGAAAGGGAAGAGAAAATAAATTTTATAAAACAGCAAGCGTAACAATATATCTTTTATTCTATACATTAATAAGTGTGTGCTAATGATGTCAATAAAACTGTCTACGCATACATTAAACCAGTCGGCTTGGAAGGCTTTTTTACGGAGGACCCTAATATAGTGTGCTAGCCACATTAAGAAAGGAATTTTGAACCTCCATGTCCAAATGTGACATGAAGAGAAAAAATTGTGATTGAGTAGGTACGATAATTTTTAGCCAAGTCGAAACAGAATAAAATTTAGCTAGGTATTACGATGGTATCATATCTAACAATACATTATATTTCGGAAGAACAAACGATTAATATGTCTTAAATTATAACGTCTTACTTCCTTAATAATTTTTCAATGAGAATCAGGTCTTATTTGAGTCATAATTTTCTTTAGGCGTAATATTGCCCCCTTATTTTCAAACGTCCCCTGTCTTCCCTCATTGTAAGACAAGAATTCATAATTACGTTAGTTTCACTTTCTCTAATTAATTCGTTATCTAATCTAAATAAATTTTACCATACTTGTGCTCCAATTTAAGGAGCCATTATGGAGAGAAAATGTTTATGGGTCCTCCGTGTATTTCCTTATGAGACTGGTCTCATTTAATCTTAGTCGATATTTTCTTGGGACGCTTTCCTTGTAGCAGACAGTTTCCTAGCTCATATTCCACACTGATAAATGAAGATTGATTGGGATATATTAGTTCACTTTTTGTGCACGTTGACTCATTTCTTCTACACACTTATGGTGAAAAAGTAGAGCTTTAACCGTTGCCTTACATATTACTAACGTAGTTTTAGCAGGTCTGTTTCTCTGACGATTTAATCTGACTATTATGATGTGATTTGAACAAGAACAAGGAATGTATCTGTTTACATTTTTAGACTTTCGAAGACAGTGATGATTGCTTAAGCTTTGGGTTACAAGTCGAGGTTTTAAATCGTTTACACAGCCAGTAACACTGCCACTAGGAACAAAAACTATTCATTCAACATTACTTTTTAACACTTTCGTAACATGCGAATGTAAATAATTAATGAGAAATTGCAATCTAAGGAATCCTAAAAGCGAGTTTTTATCTGCTCGCCAACTGACTACCTACTCGCTAACGGAATGTGTACACAACCTTGTTTTACAAAATAGCTTGAAAGGCTCCACAAGTGTTGCGCTCTCATTTCCGTTACGTAGATACTCTTTGGCCGAGTGGTGAAAGCTCTTAGAAAGCCTTGTTCCCGGTGAGGCTTTTTGTCCTTGGTAAGACATAAAATGGCGGCACATGACTGCACGAATTAAGTCTTATGGGGCTTGTGAATACAATGTGGTTTAGGTAACTGTAATTCGACATAGTTATGCCGTATTGTTGCGTTTTGACGTTAGATTTGTTTCTCTTTTACAGTAAGTACCGTTTCCTAGTGACTTAAATTCGTCCTAATAAAAGCCAATTTTTTTTACAATATTCTCCGAAACTAGTGGACAATGAAGCCAATCGATTGACCACATCGCTTGATACTTTTGATCTTTGATTTAAAGTTTTCATTGCAAGTGCTGGTAGGTACTTTTTCTCAATGCCCATAGGTAATTAATACATAAACTGCTCATATTAAAATGAATTATTACTTCACGACATAAAGAATGTGACTGAAATGACAATTCTACATGCACTTGCACCTCCTTCGAACTCTCTTCTTGTTTAAGCATTTAAGTTAGCCGTAAGAATAAACGTGTAACGTCCCAAGCTCTAATAGTATCTCTTGTATATTCCACTGTGAAGCAAAATTCCAACACAAATGTGCTAATAGGTTGAGGTCGCGTTATATCACTTTTTTCTTCATTCATTTTTCTCGTAATTTAATTCGAATAATAACCCCGTTGATTACTGAAACAGACCGTAGCATATTGCGGTGAAGCGAGCTTGAAAGTAAATGTGCATCAGATGTAGATTTAATGGGCTGCCTTCTTAACTGACATTCAAATTGAGTTTTATTTTGCATGCAATGTATCACGACTATGTAAAAATCCAAGACTGAGTTGGTCAAAGAAATGACATAACTTTTTTATTTTGAGTAATTTAGTTAACATCGAACATTATTAGTAAATTCCTTATTGTAACGCGAAATGACCGATTACAAACGTCCAAGTGATCTTAAAATTCGTTCACTAACTCAGTTTGTAGACCGAAATTTATACATTAAATGAACTATTGCACATTTATGTCTATGTACGAACGTTTATATAATAATAACGACGTAATATTGTGTTAACGGTGCAAATGCTACGCTTTTGTGTTTCGTAAACACCTAGCCTAATGTTTGTGACGTCATCGGGAGGCTACCGGGTCAAGAGATATTGAGGATCGACATATAAGCTAAGTAGCGGTATACAGCTTAGTACTGATAACGGTAATGGTATGGCGTGGAGTTGTATCGCCTTTTTTGGTTTGGCGTAAAAATTGCGTGCTTTATTTTTATAATTTTCGTATCAACTTAGATTTAGCATAGTGATTCTCAATATATTTTGGGCAAGAGACCCTTTTTCCAATATAACCTCCGTAGCTAAATAATTTTGAAATCCTTCCTCTACCCTGTTTTCTTATTAAGGCAAATCTGAGTTCCTTACCGACATTATGAGTCAATGTTTCTCAGCAATGTACCCTAACTAAAAGTTCTGAATTACTTTGATTGAATATTACAATGCCGACACATTAATCATCAATATCTGCAATGAAAACTAATTTGTCCAATGTCCAAACGAGCAAGATAACTTTTATAAGGCCTTTCTTTCTCCTTGGTAACAATAAATTACATTTCAGTGACAGCAGACAGTGACGTGTCTTCGGAACCCGAGTAGACTCGTGTTTTGGCACTCATTCAAAAGTTATTTTTCGTTGTAGATACACAAGATCTTGTACTGGTATTTCCATTGACGTTCATTCCCGTAGAAAAGTGTTTGTGTGTCTAGCAGGTTTATTTTTGGTGATTAACGCTTTGGGCGGTTTCAATCACGTACTCGTAGCACGGTACAGCGTTCGTGGAACTACTACTTATGTGACCTCAATCCATTTACTGGCCGTCATGTTCCGTATTAGGGAGTTACGTAGTGCCAGACGAGCTCTATATCCAAAATTTGTTGGAGAACCCCAAGTAAGGAAATTCTTAATGACATTTTGTTTTCCCCCGGAAAGTACGGCCAGAGTTTTAGTTGAAATTGTGGTTAATATTTTAGGTACCAATTTGTCCACAGTTATTTTAGGGCCTCTGTACCTATACTGGGGACCCCCTATCGTTTCTATGGATGATGCAGCGATGACATACTTACGTTGAATATGAGAGCTTGAAAGTAGAAAGAAAAATGTCGAATACATATTAAAAAGAACATTCAGTAGACGTTTCTTCATCTAGGTCTCTATCGATAAACAAACAATTTTCAATCTCATATTAAGATACATTTTCTTTAATGAAACGTCTGACCATCACAAATTCACAAATACATTAACTCCCGAAGAATTAAGTACCGTCTACATTGATTGGATTCTTCGTGGTAATCTTCCAGTTGGATTTTCATTATATTTTTTGCGGCGTATGAGCAAATTGTGAAATGAGTTTCCTTATAAGGTTACCAAAGGCGACCCCAAAAAAGTGTAATAGTTTTTATTTAGGACGTGTGTCGCGTTAATAGATTATTTATATTTTTTAATTTTAATTTATTTATTTTCCTATTATTCCTGAAAGTCTCTCGAACACGTCTATAATTTATAATTTCATGTAATTAATTATGGACGATTTTCAATTACAAATCTGCTCCTATGGTTTAACATTAAGTTACTAAAACATAAATGAAATAGTAAAACTGTAGTAAAAGGAGTCGTTACGCTTTTTAAATCTACTGCTTTTAAATTTACAGATGAGTAAGTACTTAAGTACTACGATTAAAAAAAGTTAAGTTCACCGCAGAGAAATCTGAATAATTCCGGAGCTTTTAAACTGAAAGTTTCTGTTTAAACCTTTGACGACCTCTTTTACAATTAGGTGCTGGGATTTTTGGTGGTGAGCTTTCTCGATACGGTGCTTTATTCGGACATTTTTATTTACTTTGACTTACCACATCGTTTCTCATGTAAATTACTTAAAATAACGAACAAAATTGAGTCCAATAAAGAAGGTCTAACTCTGATAAGTAGTTTCGTAGAAATCTAAGGGAAGCAAACACACATACATAAAATATATTTATACACTGTTGCACATTTGTTTTAGAGGCCCCTCTAGATATTCCTATGTTAATGTTCTGCAGTTTCAAAAGTATTACATTTACGCATGTTGAATTGATAACCTTCGTATTCTGGAATTCGTAATTGTAATCGCAATTGTAATTTCCGTATTTGAAGTGGCTTAAAATTATACTTAAAGAAGCGGTTTCTACTATATTTGCATATGAATTGTACAAGAAAATCCTCTCAAAGTTTGCGATTGTAAGACGTGTCAAGCAAACAGACTTGTAACAAGAACAGACAGTGAATAATAAATCACTATACCTATCTCGAATACTAAACCTATGTTCCTTAAGTCTGGCGATCACACGACGCATCCTTCGCTAGACAAAGTTGGTCTAAAGCTTGGAGATTTATAGTTTTGAGATGTAAGACTTGCCTTGAAGAATTTGTTTTTCAAGTGTGTGTATATACGAGTATATGGGTGTATTCATTCATGTAAGTTAGCTTGAACAATTTCAATATAATTATGGGAATGACATAGATTTTTTTTAATATTTCGCCTTTACCGCCCGCCTGCTATTTCGTAGTCGGGTGCTTTATTATTGCGAAATTAGTCTGTCAATCCGGGACGTATCATAAAGACCTTAATTTAGACTGTAATTTACTGATTAGAAGGCCAAAATATACACGACTATTTTAAACTCAAACGTTGTCAAAAACAGTCCAATCTATTCAAACCTGAAACAATAAAAAAATGGTATAAAAACGCTAAACGCTACCACACTCATAACTCCCGCAGTAGGGTTCCCTGTGTCGCGGATGGCATGAACAACACAAATAACACATTACACATGAGCCGAGAACAAAAATTTATATGTCACATACATATTTTGCCCGGTCGGGAATCAAACCCGGGACCCCTCGCTTCGCAGGCAGGATCACTTAACGAGTCTACGGTGTATAGCTGTTTTGTCATGGACACGGGTGTGTGTTGTACGTGAATACGTGTATGTTGTCTATGCCATCCAGTGGTACTGTATCCTCCAATTTTGTTATTGATAGGTTTTTAGGATTGCCCGCGTATGGAAGCAAATTTAAATAAGCATTCACTTCAATAAAGTAGGTTCTGTGCCGTTGTTTAATATCGTTACCCTTATAATAGTCAAGGAGGCAGCTAAAGTAAAGTTAATTTACCTTGACGTGACGAGCGCCGAGACATCACGATGCGTGCTTTGAGAAATTAGTGCGGCATTTCACTAGCGTGCATGCAGGAAGTAAACATCTGTTCTGCTGGATTAGCTTACCTAGGTCGTGTTTGTTAACACAGGTGCCCGTTACAACATCGTAAAGTTAGTCTATAAGTTATACTGTAAAATCATAATAATATTCCCTGTATTAGGTGTGAAAGCCCGCAAAAGCTGTGAAACAAGTATGCTTACATTACATTTTGCTTTATCCCATTTACTTTGGACTGATGTGACGTAATAATAAAATAGCTCTAGACACTAATAACCTCATAGTAAATTTTTCTGTATCATAGGTGCCATGGACAATACAAAACCAAATATATCGAGAACAAATAAAAATTGATCATTCAAATTTCTGTATAGCAAGGAGTCCAACTCATGACTTATTCCAGAGTAATCTAGCACGGTAATACGAGTAGCACTGTAAATGTCGTCATAATGCCTCAATAATTCTTATATTTTTAGAATTAATGTGTCTTTATTACACAAACATTGTCCTTGCCCTTAAAAGAACTTAGAATATTTCTTCAGGCATTCTACCTGTCACTATTGTTAAGTGAGTTTAGTCAAAGTATTCGATCATTATGAGTGATCGTGCCTTGTCCACAAACGTTAATGTTAAAAGGTTCAACCCACTAATGACCTACTATGATTCTGTTTTATCGATGAACATTATAGTATACTATTGATCTAGGGTGGATTGGTTAGTGGCCCATTCAGGAGTCGGTAACCAAAGATTTTTGAAGTAAAAAGTTCATTAGAATCAAATTCAAATCATTTATTTCGTCTTAGGAACCAATATCTCACTTAACGAACGTCAAAAATTAAAAATAACCTAAATAACACAAAATGAATTCTAA
>LGAG01001135.1:699166-738686 GCA_001278395.1 Lerema accius | reverse complement strand
GAATCTTTAAAATGCTCTCCTGTAAAATTGCGATTTTGGAGATACAACAACTTACATAGGAGGGGTCGATTTACCTAATCAACTAAAAAAATCGATATCGGAGTGGGCGAATGTCTCGCCCTTATTTAGTCGCTATAACCAACCGTACCCGGCTCATTTCATTCTGTTAAATGCTTTAGTGAAGAGAGGTCCTAAAATTGTAACGGAGTTATTTGAATATTATTTCGAGATATTTGACCGAGATATACGTATAGTTGGGAGGGGTGGCGCGTTGGAGTTTGTATCAGAGGTGAGTGCTAGCAGACCTCGAGCCTAGGTTAGAGGGGAAAGGGGACCTGTTGCGGCCGGGGAGCTGGGCTGGGATCTGAGCTCCGTGCGCATGTGCATTCGGCGGCCGGATGACGCCTGCAGGTTTTCAGTAAGTCTGTTGCACTCTCGCCGCTAGTGCACACGTTCCAGTCGGTGTTGCAAGCGAGCGACCCAGGCCTCGCCGCCGTTCATCTCCGGCGCGTTATGCCGAACTCCTTCATCAACTTCTGTTATAACGTGGCAGGAAAACGTGAGGTACGTATTCTTGTACTTACTAATTCTATAAATTAGGTCTTTCTTCCTAATTCGTTTTGATTAAATTTTCCCAGATTCCTATTCTGTGAATGTGCGCGCGTTGCAACGCCTTTGTGTGTAGGTACAGCAACTGAGCGAAATTGTGATTTTGTGATTTTTAACACAAATCTGCGTAGCACGCAATGCTTGTAATGTAACTTAGAATTATTATACTTATCATCCATTGCCATCAATCAGTTTTTCAAACATTTGTTTAAAATAATTTATTTTTGTTTCTTTCTTGTTAATAAAAAAATACATAAATATTAGAATTACAATTGCTTTGCTTTTAGTAAATTTTTTAAACACTTAATTGCCATTTATTATTGTATAATTCGCTAGCGCGACTTATCTAGGCGGGAATATCATGCTATAAATAGTAGATATATTTAAAAAAAATGTTTTATTTCTTCAGTGCCACTGGTTTAAATACATAAGCTGTCGGCCATTTTGAATGATGCTGTTGCACGTCATTTTGCGCGCGATATTTTAAGTATGAGTATCAAAATGCAAGTGCCCATACTTATTGCTATGTTGAATTGTATATTTTTGACTTTGTTCTGACGTCAGAAATACATGACAAAAATATCGACGGTAAACTTGTATTAATAAATATTCATGAGTGTTTAAGAACGTGAATTTCGTTGATAACAAATATCAAAGGAAAAAATAAGTCAATTATTAAAATACCGGAAAGTAAGAAGAAAATGATGGTGTGTAAAATTTAAGATTTAATACATTATTACGGATTAAATCTGTAAAAGTGAAAAAGAAAGAAGCGGTACATATTCCGAAACTATTTGTAGACTGGGCGGCTGGGTGGTCTCCCTACTGCTCTTCACTGAATGCACCCTGTATCGACCCACAGGGAGGTCAATACCGCTATATAGACAGCAAGATGAGACTTTCTATACATGAAACCATTTACATCTTTGATTACGATACAATAAAATACACTGAGTGATACAGTAAAACGGCAATATTTTTAAAGGACTGATATTTGAATATACCTACGTTAAAATCAAACTTGAAATAGTTATGAAAAAAAATCTACTTATAAAAAATAAACTGAGCTGAAAAAAAAAAATTTAAATAATATAAACTTAGTAAGAGAACATGGAAGGAGGAAAATGAAATTTCAAAGAAAAAACAATAAAACAGGACGGAATATGAGCATTGTGCGGAAAAAACACGAGTTACGATAAGTGTCAAGAGTGCAGTAGACTAATAAGTAATAACAGACCTGATGTCGAGGTGGAATATCACTCTAAAAAATAAAATATTTAAAATTACATTGGCAAGCAATCCCCAAAATTTTATAATTTCAATTTTAATTTATTTTTGTTGTTATTATTTACTACATATTCATCTCATTCGATGTTGACGATGATACTGTCATAGAAATTGACGCGACGCGCTGCGCGCACACTCTCTTGGGATATGAGATTGAAAGAACTGAGTATAGCGTAACTTCATCCTATATCATATACTTTTCAAAAGACAGTTAAAGTAATTATGAGAACATCGAAGTTATATTTCTGCTTTCATAAATTCAACAAATTCGATGATTAACTTTTTATTCAATATGCAGAATTTAATTAAAGTTAAGTCGAAGTATCTAAATATTTGAAAACTGACACTTTCTCAAAATCCGGCAGGACATGGAGGCTCATGGAAACGACATGAACGATGAACAGAAAAACTTGGATCGCATGAATAGAGCGAAGCTGAAGAGGGAGGCTGCTCGTAAGCGAGCCTTGAATATAAGGAGGCATAACGATGCGGTGAGGGCGGAGGCCAGACGTGGCGTGCGCCGCCCGGGAAGGGACCATACTGAGCTCTTCCAAGCTCTCGATCAACTGCTGGGAGGCTTGGATACCAAGAAAGAAGTGGTTAACGATGTGATCGACGAAGCGCTTCGTTTCAAGAGGCGGGCCCTGGCACAACTGCTCGAAGACTACATCACCGAGTTGGAAAACGAAATTAATGGTCGCAACCAACAGTTCTGCCGCCACTGCGCCATACTTCGCATTCATTCTCGTCGAGGCTGCGGCTGCAAAGGCCGCCACGTCGGCTAAATTTTCATTATGTGAAAACACATAAATAGATGTTGTTCGTGCAATAAATGTTGTATTCACCTACCATGCATACTTTCGCGATCTATCAACTTGTTTAAAAACTAGTATTGCAAAAAATATCTATGTAATAGTATATTCATGTATTATAATATTACAACAAGGGTAAATTTTATTTAACAGTTTGCTATTGAAACAGATTCGTCCTCTTCTTCTTAAGGTTTATTTAAGACGTCCAGATTATTCAGAGATTATGTATTGAGTATATTTACTGTCGAATATTGTAGTAGAAAATCTATAGATCAATAAAGAAATATCTATGTGTTTCTCTTATTTTTTATTTCCTCATCCAGTTATGGTTCTTATTTAAAATGAAATAAAATTTTCCTGCTCGAAATTAGATTACTACACCCTATGTCATACACCTAATCTTACAATTTAAAGAGGTTGAGTTTTTTTTTAAATATCTTGATAGTATTGAAATTTAATAAGGAACAAAAGTCCTTAAGCAAAGGAATTAGGTTACATACTTAAAATATTGATAGGTGAAAACAAAGGAACGTTTTAGTTTACGAAACAACTTAAATATTCCTGAACCCCCAATTACTTATCTTGGACCATCAGGGCCTCTTTGGCCATCAGTGATCTAGTGGCTTGCCTGCTTCTTTGTCGACTATTTCTCATATACACTCTTACCTCTTTACATTCAGGTAAATAATGCAGATATCTTAAATTATTTATTAAATTTTTCTTTACATGACAATTAATGACCGTGTGTTGAATGTAGTTAGTGTGTATGCACCTCAAACGGGATGTGACGATAGAGTGAAAGAGAAATTTTGGGAAGATTTTGATATGGTAATGATGGCTATACCATCTGAAGAAGCAATTTACGTAGGAGGTGATTTTAATGGGCATGTGGGAAGAATGAATGGGAACTATGAACGAGTGCACGGTGGATGGGGATATGGCATCCGCAACAAGGAGGGAGAAAATCTTTTGCAAGCTGCCACTGCATACGACCTAGCGTTGGCTAATACATGGTTCCAGAAAAAAGATGGCCACTTTATCACGTACAAAAGTGGCCACCACAGTACATAAATAGATTTCTTCCTTTTAAGGCGACAGCAACTTAACCGTGTCAGGGACTGTAAAGTGATACCGGGGGATGCTATGGTATCACAACACAGGCTCCTTGTCATGGAAACTATCTTTAAAATAGACTTCAACCCAAAAAAAGAGCGCCCTCTGCCTAAAATAAAGTGGTATTTGTTAGAGAAGAAAGAGTACATATGTAAGAGAATTTAGAAAGCAAGTGACGGAAAAAATGGTGGAAATGGGAGACATGATGGACAAAACAGTGTGTGAATGTTAGAATGAAATGGCGGAATGTATCAGAAATGTAGCAGCATGTGTCCTAGGAAAGTCAAGTGGAAAGGGTGTTATAGACAGGGATACGTGGTGGTGGTCGACAGAAGTACAGAAGGTGCTAAAAGAAAAGAAGTTAAAATTTAAAGAATGGCAGAGTGTGGATGAGGAAAATAAAAGATTAAAGACAGAAAAGAAGAATGAATATAATGTGTGGAAGAAAAGGGGCAAGAAAATTGTTGCGATAGCAAAAGCCACAGTCGAGAACAAATTATATAATTCTCTTGATACACCAGAAGGCCAGAGAAACCTGTATCGGCTCGCTAAGGATCGTGAAAGGAAATCGAAGGATGTGTCCCATATAAAGTGTATAAGGAATGAAAAAGGGGAGGTCCTTACAGATGATGAGAAAATTAAAGATAGATGGAAGGGCTATTTTGAAAAGTTAATGAATGAAGAGAATGACTGGAGCGGAGTGCTTGAAGAAAAACCGGTAAATATGGGAGTGGTGAAAGAAATAAGTGTGGATGAGGTGAAAATAGTGTTAAAAGGAATGACTAACGGAAAAGCGACAGGACCAGACGGGATAACAGTAGAAGTATGGAAGATATTGGAAGCGGATGGATGGAAGTGGTTGGCTTTATTCTTCAATAAATTGTTGCAAGAAGAGACAATCCCTGACGAATGGTGCAATAGCTTACTAGTGCCCATCTATAAAATGAAGGGTGATGTACTGGACTGCAATTATTATAGGGGAATAAAGCTAATATCACATACTATGAAAGCGTGGGATAAAGCGATAGAGAGACGGCTGAGAGAAGAGAGCGAAATATCACAGAACCAATTCGGTTTTATGCCTGGTCGAGGGACAACGGATGCCATTTTCGCAATTCGCCAGTTATATGAAAAATACAGGGAGGCACATAAAAACTTGCACACGGTGTTCGTTGATCTCGAAAAGGCATACGACCGTATACCTCACGCGGTACTGTGGTGGACCCTTAAGGAGAAAGGAGTGCCAAAGAAATACTTGCAGTTGATCCGAGCGATGTACAGTCAATGTAGCACTAGAGTCAGATCCGCGGCTGGCACGACTACTAGCTTCGATGTGGCAGTGGGGTTGCACCAGGAGTCAGCTTTGAGCCCATACCTCTTCATAATAATCCTTGATGCCATTACGTCGGATATTCAAGAGAAGGCACCTTGGTGCATGCTGTTTGCCGATGACATCGTGCTAGTAGCCGAAAATGCACCCCACGTGCAGAGCAGATTGGAGGAGTGGCGGCAAAGACTGGAGAGTGTTGGCCTCAAAGTGAGCAGGACCAAAACCGAATCTATGTTCGCTGACTTTGGTGGTCTCTCCAGTCCTTTGCTTATATTGCTTGATGGGAAGACCCTACCAACCTGTTCTGATTTTCGGTACTTAGGGTCCCTTGTACAAAGAGATGGGAACATTGACCGGGATGTTACACATCGGATCAACGCAGGTTGGATGAAATGGCGACAGGTCACTGGAACAATTTGCGACCCACAGATGCCCCTTAAATTAAAGGGTAAGATCTACAAATCCGTCATAAGACCTGTCGTAATGTATGCATGTCGTAATGTAGGAATGCTGGGCTTTGAAGAAGACGGATGAGAGACGACTGCATGTTGCGGAGATGAGAATGTTAAGATGGATGTGTGGAGTGACGCGATTGGATAGAGTAAGAAATGAGTATATCAGAGGAAGTCTGAAAGTAGCTGAAATAACAGAAAATCTGAAAGGGAACAGAATGTCGTGGTATGGACATGTGATGAGACGAGAGGACACGCATGTGACAAAAAGAGTAATGAATGTGAATGTATGTGAGCGGAAAAGACGTGGACGGCCGAAGAAAAGATGGATGGACTGTGTGAAAGATGATATGGGAGTAAGTGTAGAGTTGACGGCTGATAGGGAAGAATGGAAGAAAAGAACATGTTGCGCCGACCCCAAATAATTTGGGAAATGGGCAGGAGAAAGAAGACATCTATTGATTCAATCTAATTAGCTTAATTACATTGAGCTTAATAACGTTCGAGTCAGAACAAATATAGCTTTGGGCAATGAATGGGCAGCGACGACGTAGGAGATTTCCCATAGGTTCGCAATATACAACAAGAATCTATAATGAACTGTGTCTATCAAGTCAAATACAGCTATCATTAAAAACGTAGTAGATTACCCCAAGTTATATTTCATTAATACTTTATCAAGTTTAAATTAGTTTTTGATACTTGGTTTGTTGTTCTATTTCACTCTTTAACCCTTTGATGTTCGTACTTGATGTCAGGGTTTCCAATACCTACGAAGCTGCCACAAAGAAAAAGGCAATAAGGCAAATAATGCTATTTGGCATTAAGCCCGCCTATTGTAACACTATTGTGTTGTCGGAGCAATAAAGAATAAATAAATAAATACTTGTAACCTCATTTTTGCAAAAATGTATGAGTGCGTAAATATGGCACATAAAAATATATAGGATAAAACAATTTCAATAGTAATAATCCAGTAAAATAGTAACAATGAAGAAAAACATCTAACGTCATAAGAACTTGGGTAAAGATGAAATTCTACCTCAAGCTTTAATTAACGCTTAGTAGTATTTGTTGCTCAGGATGTTCTTGAAGTGGCTGAACAATTTCCACTTACCTTAAAAAGGACTGGTCTAATAATTGTGACAAGAGTCTAGATGTCACACGCCCAAACCGTCGATTTCAAAGACACTTCTGAACTTAAAGAAGCTTATAAGAAGGGTTGCCCGAAAGTAATCCACTTTGTAGGGATGTCGAGGCAGTAATACGTCCCAATTATGATATTAATGTAGTTTAACTTGTAGATACACCAACTCAACAAAATTCTCTACGAAACGATTTTATAATTATTACTGGTGTTTCAAGTATTGCGCTTAGTAGACATCGTTGGATTTACTATTTCCAAATATTTCAAGGTAACACAAGGAGAAACAACTATTGTTTCCTTATCATCCTCTTTGTCACCTATTTGATTCTTTTTTGTGACTTTTAGGCAGTTCTTTTGATTTCACTCTCTTAAGACTACGCACGCACTAGGCACCCTGGCTGCATAGTAGTTACAGGCAGCCAATCGGCGGTGATTTGAGATCCTTTCGTCGAATGATATGGATGCGGAATAACTTATATTTTTTTATTTATATCGTAAGAAATACAGTTATAAAAAGACTGGATTCGTCCTCTTTTTCTAGAACAGCACTCGAAAGATGTTCGAACCAAGAACTCCTGTCTGTGTATGTGCGCGAGTGATACAACGTTATGTTCGTCTGGCTGCCGTAGCCTGGCTGTGCGCGGGTAGCTTTTTAAGTCTTCTTTTTTCAATAGTTTCCCAACGTTCTTTTGTTAAATTCTATTCCAGCGATTTTGTTTCTTAACTTGTGTATCAGTTAGGACAGCGGATTTTATCTTCATATTTGTGTTTTTCTTTTCTTAAATAGTGTCATGCGAACGTGATGAGAACACTTTCCATAAGGTAGTTAGTGGACCGCGGATATTGGTTGTGAAGCCAATCGGTTCTAAGTCACCACCACAAGCTTCATTATTTTCAGCTTTAATTGTCCCACTGCTTAAGATAGATGGATAGGTAGGGGACTTAGTAATTAAATCTCGATTGGAACACTTTTTACAATCCTTATAGTTTCTCGGTTCTCTGTAATTAGTACATTTGAAGCTTATCCTGGTAATTCTTGATGAAAACCTCATTTGTGACTTAGCAATGCAAGAAATCATCTTGTCTAAAAATATGTGTGTTTACGGGCCAAGCTCCTGTCCTGTTGCAACAATATCAGCAATGATGTTCTTTGCCGTAACTTCCACATCCACTGCCACTACTATACTATGCCATAAGGAAAACGATGGCGATTTCGCCAGATCGCTAACAGCTTTAGGGATTAAGTAACAACCTCATAACGACTCTTTTCTGTAACTTTCTTCGGTCTCCACCTATCCACGTTATCATGCGTCCTTTCACGTCATCTTATCGCTTAAAATGTTACCGTGATCGGCAAAATTGGTAATATATAATTATTTTTATCTTTTGATTTTGTACCGATCGATGCGTTATCGGTATATTATATCTAGCAACCGTCCTTCTTCCACTTAATCATGCTTGATTGCTGTCCACCAGAATCATTTTATACCTACCATCCACGCAGCCATTAACCAAATCTTCAGACACCAGATGTTTGTTCTTCATATAACTTTTCATCCGATTCTTAAGGTTGAGTTAAAAGTCCAGCAGCATCAACAAAATAATCACTTACAAGATAAATCTTGTTATTTAGTAAATTACAAGATTATCCATATTATCTTCTTTACCACGCTACAAGTCACTATTGATCATAATATTATACTTGGCGGTGTACTAGGGAGTTGTTACTGCCATCACACCTTTTTTATCGTCAATTTTAGCAAACTATAAAATAATACTGCACATAAACCGATCTAATGTACTTTTATTAATTTGCATATATTTTCTATTAAAATAATCACAAATGAGATGGATGTAAACGGATTTATATACGTTATATTTTAATATCCTATAATGATTCCTTTCGTAACATTTTGTTTTCTTTCACCTGATATACTGTCCCAGTCGCCAACTTGAACCGAGCATCATTAATTACCTGCCGGTTCACTTAAGAAATAGGTGTCCTCGCCAACGCCATCTTTTATACAATTTAGGAAAATAAAAATAAAACTTCTCGTTGCCCTTTGTTTGCGTTGCGAGATAATTATACACACATCAACAAAGTCTAAGATTCACCCGCAGTTTTGATGTTTTTTGATAATTTTATCTCGCGGTACCAATTTTTTTTCCGCGGGATAGCAAGTTAAACATTATCCGATGTGAAACGAGTAAAATAATAGCCATGTCTAGTAATAAAAATAAAGTTTAATAAGAAAGATCTAGAGCCCAGAAAACGGTCAAAAACATGTACTGAAGAAAATGTAAAAAAAAACCTAGAAATTGACTTTTTTACCATAAACAATTTATGGAAGTTGTAATTAGAAGTTAGGTGAAACTCCTAATGCATGAGCTAAGTCTTCACAACCCTTCGACATGCTCAAAATTAGGTTGTTTATAGTGGCCTAGGGAAACTTGCTCCAAGTTTGGGGAGAGATGTAAAAATGGTCTTGTTTCATGTAAAAATCTCTTTAAACAGGTTTCTGCCGAGCAAATCTCATGCATGATCTTAGGGTTCATGTCACATGATTGCCTGGACCAGTCTAAGATATCGACATCATTTCCACAGAAAACGTTCATCACTCGCCTCTTGGTATGTGATCTACCCTTGTCTTCCATTTACTGGATATCTCTATCAGTTTGCCATTAGAATCGAGGAACAAGAGGCTCCGCCACCTTTCGGCGGTATTTTTTGGTAGTTATAGAGCCTCGTTTAAAAATGAGGTCAGTTTTTCCGCTAGTACAGATTTCTGCCCAAACCATAATTGTTCCACCTTGATAGGAAATAACTTCTAGAGGACACTGAAGTTTTTTATGACGTCCTGGAATACGCTGAACGCGTGTCCTTCTTTAGTCAAGATTGAAACTGAACATGGTTTCATCAAAAATTAGGACATGAGCACATTGATTTTCAGTCCATTGTTAGTGTGCGCGTACACCTTATAGCCGTGGTCCTCGTTTGCCACGCCGAATTGCTTGGGCCTGTAACGGCTTACGAGCCTTTAAACTGACCTTATGTGACGCTCTCCTGGCAGTTTGGATGGCGAAAACCTCCTGGTACCTGAATCGCAGCTCTTCTACGAGCTGCCGAGCTATAGTTTGAGACTCTGTTCTGGCTAGTTTGGTGAAAAACCATGTTATTGCTGATTTTTTGGTCGATAACTACCAGGGTACCGTTAGACCATGCTTTCAGTGGCTCGATAGCGAGGCTACGATCTTCGAAAACCCAACTGGTTAAAGAAAACAGTTGCAGAAACTTCACGTTTTGAACGCTAGGCTTCGAACATAGGTACCCACTGCGAAGAAAATTATTTTTCGGGGAAAAATGCGGCGTTACATTATGCTCAGTACTCCAAACTTCCGAACTGATGTCGATTTTCACCAATAAAAAAAAACTACCAAAAAAAAGTCATAACACGAGAAGAGGTCCTTAAAGAAATCTTCAAAATCGTTGTACATACCACCAATTTTTGTAAAAGAGTAAACATAAGTTACATAAATTTAAAATTTAGAACACTATTTTTAACATAATTATACTTTTAATTTTTAAAGGTTATGAGTGATCAGTACAGTCATTAGATTAGATTTATGCAAAAAAGTTCAAAATATTGACTGAGTCTTAGACTTTGTTGATGTGTGTATTTGAAATGAAGCTGGGTGTAGGTGTTTGGTTTATAAAGATTGAAAATAGAAACATAATTTTCTTATTGTTTTAGATTAAAAAGCCACGGGAAGATGGGCAGTATGTATTGCTTACTGGAGACACCCATGGGCATGTTGAAGCTACAGCCCCAATAGGGCGCGACGAGGTACGTATTACTGTCTACAGAAAATACATTAAATTATATTCAGATCGGAACACATAAGAATTCGGTGTGAATATTAATTAGCTGTAATAGGGAGTTTTCATGCTAGTTTTTAATAAAAGAGAATAAAACTATTAAGGATTTAACAGGAAACATGTTTTATTTATTTTGGTAAACATGAATTAGTAAATTATAAATACCTATCTATTGTAATTTTTTATTCAGAACAATAGTTTTCTTCACAAGTTATATTTCTCTACTTTTCATTTTTTTATTATTAATTGAAACCAATATTACGTGCCAAACACAGAGTTCTAAAATCCCTATCCCATATTTAAGAATAGAACACTGCTAGAGTTACTGAAACAAGTTAAAAAAGTATAAAGGTGAGACTGAAAACATTCAGAGTAAAGGTTTTCAACGTAATTAAAGTACAGATAGGGTAGAAGCTGAGATTGCATGCTATGACCTACTTCCAAGATGAAGCGGAATTGGGTCCTTAGGTCATTGTGCCACTAGTTGCTTCAATCAATAAATCTTATAGGTGCTAGGCTAAGTGCAACGCGCATGCTTATTGCATAATGATGTTTATAATTACAATAAAAATTAAATTTAAACATTAGCTCAAGAAAGCATTATAACGGATACCAAATACGTTCTGTGGTGTTTTTATTCATAATTATTTTAGGAAATTCAGTTATTTCATACTATAAATCTATTTAACATGTGTACCATACTGGTATGTCATATCAGTTTCTCCTAACTATAACATGGACGTTGTTGACAGGACTCTGACTCCTCAGAAAAAAGTCCCGCAAAAAAAATGGATTTCATAAATAAATTCTTCAAAGCAAAGGCTAAAAACAGCGATGACGAAGCGAACATCAGCTCGATCTATGATAATTCTAAGGGGAATGAGGTAAGCCAAACTATAAACGGTTCATTTCCTGTCGTAGCACTACCAATAAAAAAATAACCGTGGCACTATCTAAAAAAAATATATGTATTATTATTGTACTTTACTTGTTCTAGTACGGTAAAGTTTAAAAAAAAGAAAAACCATAACAAATGTGTACGATTTTAATAAAAAATGATATAGTCCCAATTATATTACTCACAAATTATGGGAATGTTGCGTGTACCTACTGCTGGGATAACAAAAACAGTGCCGTTACACTTTGTACTAGTAAATAACAAGATTCTAAGTTCATACCGACGGTATTTGTAACGTGTAACGCAAATTAACTGTGATATGGAAACAAGGGAAAAACCATCATACATGGAATAATGACGGTACAGAGAAACGCTCAGAGATTTTAGATCTTAAAGTAAACATTATTTACATTATCAGGTATAAATGCTATCGAATTAAATCAGCCGTGCTATAATTAAGTGCAATACCAATTTTATACTATAGTAGTGCCATGGTAAAAAAAATCTGATTTTTTTTCTAAAATAGGAAATGAACCCAATTACTAATTACATGGTTGGAATAATTTCTACTAATTAGATGGTCGTAAAATAATAAACATCTTTTTGTATCTAAGCTAACACTTAAGAACATTCTTGCAGACCGATTCTTCTGCTGAATCGAACGATTTGTCAGCTAAAAATGAATCCAAGGGAGTCGTCAATCGTAAGAAGAAAAAATCATTTTATGATAAGAAAGGTCGCCAGCAAAAGAAACACCCAGGCTCGGCGAAAGTGAAATTAACTCAAGACAAGCCTAAGAAAGATAAAGTACGCTTGATTGCACTAAATTCATTAATAGGACGAGGTTTTCCACATTATGTTTTTAAGTACAACAATTAGAGTATTTTTTAATTTATAGGAAACGGCTCCACTGAAGAAAGGAGACGAAGATGAAGCTCCATTCGAAACATCATCGACTGAGGTAGATCTTAAGCCTACCATAATTTTGTCGAAAGACAAGGATTGTATACTTGAGCAGTTTGATCCACTGTGGACAGGGGATGTAAAAAATGAGGATAAGTTAGACATTCCTATGATAGGAAACAAACCAGTTAAGCCTCCAAAAAACAAGGTCAGACCTTTTCCGTAGATAATTCAATGATATTTTACATAAAAAGAGGAATACATTAATATAAAACATGATCATATCATGTTGGTCATACCACTTATAGTGGTCATAATGGCATCCCTATAATTATTAATAATTTATTTTAGCGCTTTTAATCTATTAACACAACAGTTTTAGTCTTGTCGTTACCTATAGCTATGGTTTTTGATGCAAAGTTCCACTAATTCTGACGGTGCGTATAATATTTACCCCATAGGGGTTTATTTTCCAAAAACGATTTTATAACTTTTATCGAAGTAGCATTATCATGCTAACTTCTGCTTGTGTGCTAGGTCTATTTATTAAACATGTAATTTTGCAAGTTTTAGTTTATTTAGTTTTGTGCACTGCTGTGGCATGAATAATTTCACCATGTCAAATCTGAATCGGTACGTGTGTACGTACAATTGTGCCGAATTGTGTCACGTATTAATATAAAGGTTTGTGAAAACGACGATGGAGCCTGTGGTATCATCCTACCTGGATATACAATTATATGAGGGTATAGGCAAAAGGATGTCACGGCTTAAAAACTTGCATACTTTGTTACTTTACATTCCTCGCCACCATCCTCTTCATTTTTTTTCTTCTCTACGTCCTGAACTAGTTTATTTTTATACAATTTTGATTTGAAATTTTCTTCAAAATTCTAAAATTAATTGCTTCTTCTGATCCCGCAGAGAGATCGCGAAACTAGGGGTCACGAGGTTCATAACAGTAAAAAGAGTGATGTTTTCACGTCAGTTTATATTTTTAAGATAGTTTTATATTTTTACATTCTTATTTCCGTGTTTTGTCTTTTTTCATATTATTACGAGTCAAATCCTGGTAAATTACACATGTATTTTTTCACTGATTCTCAATTCCTCACTCCTGATCCCTCACCACCGTCCTCTGTACAAATATTCATCATTTCAGATTACCAACAAAAAAGTATTGCTATCTGAGAATTTGTCAGTTATGAAGATACCTGAATTAAAAGTTGCTACCATGGAAGCTATACAAGAAAATGAACTTCTTATTGAAGAGAAGGTACCTACTACCATTTGGAAATTTCACAGATCACCCCCAAAAATCTTTATCTATTCTAGCTTTGAATCCTCAGAGAAGCTAAATATTGGAATTTTTGTTTATGTTTGATGTGAACTTGGTAGTCATCTAAGAAATATTAAATGTTGCAGATACTCGAAGAAATTCCTAAAGACGATAAAGATGAACAAGCGAAGGCTAATGTTTTGTATGAAGGGTTAGAGGGAGTTTTTGCGAGACCAATCATTCATGACAATTTTGAAGATGTCAAGGAAGTATGACAATAAAGTTATATTGTTGATAACCATCAAAAGTCACTAGCAATGTTCAGAACTTTTCTTAAAAGCCTTTTATTCTTATACTTTACTGCTTGTTTAGTATCTTTTTAAGACGTTAACAGAAAAATCCGTTTTCAATGATCTTCCGATAACTAGGTCTTAGTGAAAAAAATAATTATTTATTGTATATTATCTTGACATCGTTTTTATAAGTAACGTTTATTGTTTCATTAATTTCACAGGACGAATGCCCGATCGTAGCCGAAAAAAATGCCTTTGATTCTGATGCACCAATAGATTCGGCGAGTATTTCATTTTCTGAAGTCCCGCCGGTATTTGTGCAGCCGCGCAAAAACCCGTGGAACGTTTGGCCGGGACTCTTTGAGGATAGCTTGGTGTGTATATACTATAATGTTAATTTTTTATATAAAATGTATTTAACAAAAAATCTACGTTTCGAGTGATGATTTGATGTTACTAAACAGCTCTATTTCATTTTAGGGTATACCAGCGAATGATGCTTTTGCTGATACTATGAATGATGATTCAAAGAATACTTTCCAGAAATGGTTAGAGGACTCGAATTCAGGAGACGAATCCGGAACGTCACTCTTTAATGTGAGTAGACTATCAAACTGCATATTCTATTTGGATTAAATAAAAATATTATGTGAATGTAGTTCATGAAATATTATAATAACAGGTGTTCATTGTTTTGTAATAATGTTTTAGGGTACGGACGAAGAAGAAAAACGCACCAACAAGATGATCGCTGACTTTTTCGCAGAAGAAACGCGAGCTCTCAATGAACACGATATAGCTAACTACTCGACTAATATCGAAATAAGCAAGATTGAGATATATGCAGAAGATATAAAGAAATACCATGAAAGTCTTAAGTATCATCGTGGGCCGATTGATCACGACATCATATTTACAACGGTAGAGACGGCTTTGAATTTCATAGAAAAACTGGAGAAAGAGCGTGAGCAGAAGAAGAAAGTTAGTTTTCTTCCTGAATTGCTCGAGAAATGTCTGAAAGGCAAGGTAAGACATCATCACAGAATGAGTTATGGGCTTATTGCATAACAGGTTATCCTTTTAAAACAGTTTTAATGTAATACCTTATAGTGTTTGATGTAAAAAGATACATAATAATTAATCAATATATTTATAGGCAAGGAAGGAAAAGCAAAATGAAGAAGAGGAAAGAAAGAAAAAAGAGAAGGAGGAAAACAAAAAGAAGGGACCCTTGAAGCCGAAGATGTGGCTAATCTTCAATAGACTCAGCAAGGAGAAAGTTATCGTCTGTACTCCGGGGGAATTCTATGACTCTGACTAAATTCTCCTTAAAAAATCGTGCAAATTCTTATCTTGCATTTCCTAGTTCTAGTATTTTAAAATATTTAACATTTATGGTTGTTGTGTGCTTTTCAACATAACCACCAGATTCCCTAGAACCACGCGTAGTCAGTAGTTTGTCAAGATTGTTCACTTTTCACTCTTCACCTTTATTTGTGTTGTTTTATGATTATTGATTATGATTATATTAATTTTATTTTTGGTGATGATTTGTCACAATAGTAAATATTAACGTAACGTTATTGTTATTTTCGTTCCTATTTTAATATTCATGACCATTTTGTATGACTGATAATGAAAACTTTATGAACAAACGCTTAATACAGCTCGAATTTTTAATAATGCTTTATTTATCTTCTATATCAAAATCTTTACAAACTTTGGATATAGAGATGACAAGACTGTTTTCCTATTCTACTTGTAGTTATTTATTAAGAATGTTAAGGGTTAGGAGTTAAATTAAACAGCTATGTTTGGTTTGTTAATGGTCGAACTGGATTAAAAGAAATTTTGGCCTATCATACTTAATAAAAATGTTGATTGACTGACAGACACGCTACAGCCTAAACGGATAGACCTAGAAGCATGAAACTTGGCACAGAGGTTCCTTCTAGAGTGTAGGGGAGCACTAAGAACGGATTTTTGGAAATTCCTACTTTAAGGGGGGGAAAAAGGGGATGAAAGTTTGTATGAAAATTAAAAAAAAATTAAAGCAAGTAGTTTGCAAATTAGTATTTTGGTTTTCGATACTAAGCTAAGAAGCGCGGATTTTAAAAATTTTAGGAAAGTAACCCATAAGGGGGTAAAATAAGGGATGAAAGTTTGTATGAAAATTAACCAAATTTTAAAGCTAGCAGTTTTCAAATTAATGTTTGGGTGTATGGTTGAAAAGGATGAAGAACCTTATTCAGCGATTTTTTTTAATCTACCCTTAGGGGGGGTAAATATCACCGCAAAACTATAATTTCCGCAAGCAAAGCTGCGGGCAACAGCTCGTCATAAATAAAAAGTTTGAGTTCCTTCTTACATATGAAATTAGCGTTTAATGAACTGAACACATTGATTGTAATTTAAAAACAAAAATTATAACTCTATAACTATGCAAAATTGTGAAACATACATGGAGACAGACACTAATTTCATGTGTAACATAATAAAACCGAAAATGAATGAATTTTGATTACTGATTAGTATCAGAGGATGCAGTACCAAAAAAATCAATTGTCTACTATATGATGTTTTGTAAAGAAAAGTGGGTATATCTACATAATACATGTGATTTCAGACCTTTATTAACATAATTATTTCCAAATAATGTAAACGTACAGTCGGGTTTTGATGATAATATTATTTATCAAGTAACAATGACGTAAAAATAGATTAGAATGAAAGTATGTATTCAAAATAATTAGAAAAAACAAGCGCCAAGTTTATTCTTTCGATCAATTAAATTGTCTTTATCGAAGGAGAAAAGTTTGGTAGGTAAATGTTTTAGTATCCATTTCACTGTTTTCAAACTTGGCAGTTTGCTAAAGATAATAAGAAGAGACTCAATTTGAAATCTACTTTGGGCATAAAAATGTAAAGTCAATAAATTGAGATCATCCCATCATTTCTAACTGCAAGTCCTTATGCCAAATCGTCGGATACAGGGTTGCCATATCATTATGAAAATTAAAAGCTTACTTTCAACAGGAATTTAGAAGTTACTCAAAACTCAACGATTTGTGGTATAGCCATTTAGTTAAAATTTACAACAGACTTAGACATGTCAGTTCTTATAATTTAAATGTTAAGTAGTAAATCGAAAAGCGGAGAGAGTGATATTTACAAGAAAATGGATTTCGATTCATGATGAAATGTGACTGAAGTAGAGGAATAAGTAGTGCAATTACTTATTCTTTCTAATCTCAACTGGACCCTTTGGCTTTAACTTTAACGAACAATGAAAATTTACAATTTTAAGATGGTAACTCTTAGTAGCCTTTTTACCTTATACTTTCTTTATATATTTTTTAGTATTACTTATTTGTAAGATACAAACTCCACGTGGACTGCTCTCCATAAATGTTTCCTCTTCATATTCTTCCTCTTATCCATTTATTCATTCTACCCTTCAGAAATGTTTATGAGTATTATTCACAGAAGTCTATTCGTCTACCTATACCTATTTTCAATTCCCATAATTTTGGCATCAGTGACATTACTCTTCTTTTTTGTTTGCAATCGGACGGCCTATATAGCAGTTCAGGAAGTGAAAAGACTGCATCATGTAGGTTATCCATCAATGAGTTATTTATTAACGCCGGGAATGTGGACAGAAACAGCTTGTGTTATTTAGGATCAACAGGAATGTGCTATAATGCTTGATAGTAATAACGTGGTCTTGACTGAAGAATCTGAGGAAAGACTCTATTAACAACATAAATCCAATTCAATAACATCAATAGATAGATTGATACTAGCAGCTTGTGTTATTTAGGATCAACAGGAATGTACTATAATGTTTGATAGGCATAGAGTGGTCTTGACTGAAGAATCTGAGGAAAGACTCTATTAACAACATCAATCCAATTCAATAACATCAATAGATAGATTGATACTAGTATCAATATTTGAAAAAAGAAGATTGAGATGAGCGAAATACACTCAAATCTGTGTTTAACGGACAGTCACGATAATAAGAGGACGGGTTTGGCGTTGTGTATGCTGATGGAGATCAGGTTGTAGTGAGTGTTCGTTGAACGTAAAAAGCGTGTACGCATATGACGCAAGCTTTGTGAGATTAAATCTGCGAAGGTTGTCTATGTAGGTTCGCGGCACAGTAGGGGTGCAGTTAAAGTGGAGTGTAATTTTTGGCCTATCTCGATTGCGCTTATATTTAGTTAGATTCACAATGATTTGTATCATGCTAGTGTTCATCAACGAGCTTTTGATCGTGAATCAATACCTTTACTAACGTAGTATCGTTTTTTGAGTAGTCCCTGGAAAATTGTGAAGTCTGTGAACTATCCGTCCCACGGCATTTGATTTCAGTATAATTTTCTATATCGTTCTAATTAATTTGCTTTGGAATCTTCTATTTTGTTGTATATGTTTTTACTTTTTCTTCGTTTTTAATTATTTCAACTTATGTTATAATGTATTAATTTGTGTTATAAAAATATATGTTCAATTTCAATCTAGTTCTGTCTGGTGGGCAAGTAATTTATTAAATGTTGTACACGAAACGTTAGGCTCACAATAGATGCCAATGTTCTAGTAGCTTTAATGTAATTATTGGGACAATAAAGAAATAAGGGGGTATTATGGATTAGTTCCATGTTCTGGAGATTTGCATATGAAAAATGTCATTAAGTTTTCGAAACAATCGTAGGTAGGTCTTTATTGTCCCAAGCCCTATACTCAATGTCACTATGATTAATTATAACAATAATATTAGAATTCAAACACTAAGATACTATGACTATTTATTGCATTTTAGATATAAGACTATTACGTATAACCTATCGAATACTAACAGGCACTTGATTAATTTAAATAATTAGTTGTTCTATTGGTATTGTGTACTTAATGTGAAGTTACTGTCAATAAATGATCTTAATAAACAGTTACGAAGTAGATATGTGCTGTTTCATTTTCTTTTATACTTACTTCATTTTAAAAATCACGACATTCTTTAATATGGATAGGCCATTATAGGAAAGTGGTGAGCTAAACCGAATCATGACCTTGAGAAGAAATTTCCTAATAGCACACACAACAGTGCCGATTGAGGGTTTTAGTGACCGACTCAAGTGTCAAAACTTTTTACGTTGTTAGGATCGACGAAATATGCCAAGTAATCAGCTCCTTTGTCGGATTGTAAGTGCTATATGGCAAGTAGTAACAGTGTAATATTCTGTTGCATGGCGACATAGTCTTAGGGCATTCCTTGCCAATTAACCCATGATGAAGGTGACCTATTTAAAGGACATGGGCCAATTCCGGCCTCGGCGAATATTGAGCTCAACACATTCACAAAATTTAACGTAATTCTACGCCACTATTACAGGAAGAGAAGCCACGTGGATTTGTTTAGCTTGTTTTGGTTTAGTCGTCATTGGACAGCTTTTACTTAACTAACGTCATCGACGTCATTGTTTTCGAATGTCAAACTTATTCACAGAACTAAGGAAGGATAAATCATCATTGTTAGGTTGATTTTGCTTTTGCTTGAGACAATGCGTTATGGTCTAGGATCCGAACTAGACAAGTTTTAAGTAGTGAGTGAGAATGAAAACAAGACTTACAAGAGGACGACACTAAAAGCCGCGATTACGAGTTCATTTCATCAAGTTTTTCGTAATAAATTTTCGAGTTGTGAGTTCTGAGAAGAAATACGATACATATTCCACAATTGGATTTTCTTCAATATAATTGTTCAACTCATAATGCAAGAATTGTTAAGAGTCTAGTTTCAATCACGCACTGACAAAGCTAATTTCGTAGTCCTGAAGGTCACCAGATCTAAACCCTATAGAGAATCTTTGGGGCCTTTTGGTCCAAAGATGATCGCATCAAAACGATAGAATTAAAAAAGAGAACCACTATAATTTAATTTGGAACGAAATGCGTGGAACAGATATTTGCTTACGGCTTGTTGATTCCATGTATGTAGTTTCGTCAGATTCTTTTTTTTATAGTATTTAATTTTGTCCTTATAGTTTATAGGTATGATAATTATTGTAAATATTTAATAAAATATAACAACAATTACTAATATTACTATCTTTCCTTTCTGAAAATAAATGAATGCCGTAATTGTTGCAAAAAGCTGTCTAATGTCGACTAAACCCGAAAATAAAAAGAAAAGGTGTAAAATTCAAAATTTTAAGAATCTTTAAATAGGTTATGACTACTCACAGAGTTGTCCAGGAAGAATAGAAAAATTGTGAAATAATAGCTGAAAACCCTTCACAAGTCCTTCCAGTCGGCTAGAGGCGTAAGAAGTCGTTGGCAAGGTAAGTGGGTTTGATTGTCTAAGTAAAGATTCCTTCCACATAAGGGTTCAGGCTTTCTTTGGCTACAAGTACGCAAGTGCACAGGGCGTCTGCTATTTGCAAGCAGCGCCATCACACATGCACACCTAACTTTTCCAAAAACGAAATCGATCTACTGATGTAAACAAGATTTGATTTCACAAAATCACCCAGCAGTTCCTCAAAATTATAATGCTATGGTAGCTTCGTACGAAAATAGAGAACTGGAACTTATTACTCTAATGCGAAGTTTTAAATTTTTGACACACGAGTTTTTGTTATTTTTTGACGTGACTTTTAAAAAAATAATTCCCTGCTCTGTTGTTGAATGAAAAATTAGTGTTACTTCTGTGATAATGGTGAAACTTCGCGAATCGAAATTTCAATTGTTTGGAAGTGATGGTCGGGAAATGCGTAAAGCCCGCCCGGCTGTCCAAAACCAAAGCCTAGCAAGTGCATCTGACTTAATTTTACAAGAGAAGACTTCAAACATTTTCTTCTGCCATTTAGCATAGAAATCATTTTTTATGGTTATCTTGTTTCCTGATGAACAATAATAAATGGTTTTACCTTGTGGAATAGTAAAATTGACCATAAGTTCATTTAGACAAGTTTTATGTGCCCTGCTAATAATTATTTTGGATACCTCAAGTTATGTATGATACTAAAACAATAGCAAATACCTAGTAACTTATCTACCTAGGTTTTTTAATTGGTATCTTTATACATAATTGTCTGAATCTAACAAGGATCTAACATTAAAAACCTAGCAAGGACATTTACTAAGTTTCTGAAAAAGTTTTTTTATTATTTTTAAAACCTAATGCCACATTTTATCCTAGTAAGTACCTTGTAATTTTACCTTTAAAGTATAAAATAGTTTTTCGTGAAATCTGGAAGAAACAATTTTTTCTCGAACGCAATATTTTGGAACAATGAATAACAATGCTAGAAAAACCTAGAACAACCTTCAAAATTGCGGTACCTTTAAAGTGTGATGCCAAGGTATTTAAAGGATTTTCGTGAATTTTAGCAGACATAATTGTTTTTCGAACGCAATATTTTGGAACATACAGAACAATAATTCTAGAACAACCTTCAAAATTGCGATATCTTTAAAGTGTGGTGCCAGATCAAATAAATGTTTTTTGTCATTTTCTCTGAAAGTTCCAGTCTCAGCTCAAAACCGTTTTGGAACAATGTAGAATAAACCGGAACAAGTCTCAAAATTGTTGTAACAATGTATGACACAAATTAAGGCCCATTTAGACGGAAAAGTTTCTCGTACGGTTCCGTAGAAACTATACGCTACTACCACAATCAATAATCGCCATAACACAATCGTACCAAGATGTTTACATACAGGAAAGAACTAAAATCTCGCCTACGATTATGTCATACGAGATTCGAATATGACTTATCGCTAGACGATAATTGCCTATGTTTGTTTACACAACGAAATTATAGTAAGCATATTTTATTCTTGCTTATGAGAATCTCAACTTGTGTAAACCTGATCTTGTGTGACATATTTTCATGTTGATACGAGTATCGTACAAATCAGTTTGAATCGTTTTTGGTGCGAGATTTGTCATTCGAGTTTAGTGATATTGTTTGTAAAAAATGACACAAAAATCTTTTAAATTCGGTACTGCCGACAATATTAAGTTCATTGAACTGTATAGAAGTGTTTGTGGAACACGTAGAATGAAAATTATAATTCGGTCAAGCGGTAGTCGGACTCGAGCATGAAGGCTTCCGTGTCATCATCGTCAATTATAAATATTTATACATAAATACTTCCTTTTTTTTTAAATATTCAAGTTTTTACCTGTTTATTAAGATCGAGAAAAAAAAACCCAATTTTATTCGCGTCCCTTCCGCCCGAACGATGCAAAATTGTACAAACGTGTACCTATTACGTCAGTGTTCCTATTTAAATTTTACTTTGAAGTAATAAAAACACTTAAAATTTTCGGATAACGCTTGAATCTTTAGGGCCTATTGTGTAAAAGTTTTTTTTTGTATTGTCACAATTTTTTAAATCATTAAATTAAAAAAAGAATACGTTCGTCATTCCAATGTTATGTCGTTCAGAAAAATATGCATCTGTCAAAAAGATCAAGCTAACTTGAATAGGGTATAGTGATATTGTTTGAAAATAAAAAATGACACAAAAATCTTTTAAGTTTGGCACTGCCGACAATATTAAGTTCATTGAACTGTATAGAAGTTACGAGTGTTTGTGGAACACGGAGAATCAAAATTATAAAAACCGTGATGCAAGAAATGCAGCTCTGAATGATTTTTCGAAAGCATTGGGTATTGAGGAATTTGGCTCTAAGGAAATTACCGCAAAAATTAAAAACATGCGAAGTCCATATTTGCAAGAACGAAAAAAGTCAGATCTTCTTTGGGGACTGGAGTTGGGGCTGGAAATGTGTACGTGCCAAAATTGTCTTGGTACAATTCTTTAGATTCATTTTTGAGAAAATCTTCAGAATTTCGATCAACAGTCTCAAATCTGGTGAGTACCTATCTATTTACTTAGTAAGCAGTTTTCAACCTAGTTAGACAGTGATAAAAATAATAAAATACTGGGTTCCGTTTATTTCAAGCTGTTTATTATAAAAATATTGCATTTTCCTGCCACGGAACTGCTCCCCGATTATTAAAATAATCACAATACTGTTCACGAACTGAAATTGCCTCTCTGGTAAGGTTACCATAATTTTGCGTAAATATACCTTCAAAGGCTCCATTTGCGTGGTTTTCTCTCCACGCGCCTGGTCGTATACCAGATCCTGTTTCTTCATCTAAAAACCCAGGAGGAGTGTATGCTTTTGGCGATGTTTTTCTCAACCAGTTATGTAAAACACACGTTGTTTTTACAATGACATCTACTTTTTCGGGATCTAATCCCATTGGCCTTTCGAAAATCCTAAACTGTGATACTAAAATACCAAATGTATTTTCAACAATTCTCCTGCATCGGCATAATCTATAATTATAAATTTTTTGTTCTTTTGATAAATTATTTCGACAAGGGTATGGTTTCATTAGATACGGTTTTAGAGGAAACGCTTCATCTCCGATGAAAACAGCATCGTTAGGCAAGTCCAGTGTATTTTCCTCGATAGCTTTTTTTAATGAACTTTCATTAAATATGCCGCCATCGGAGTTTTTTCCCTTCGCTCGAATGTTCAAATATGTAAAACAATAGTCATAATCAACACATCCTAAAAGAACAATACTAAACGTGTTTTTATAATTGAAAAAATCTGATCCTGTTCCTGGAGGACATTTAATCAGTATGTGTTTGCCATCCAAAGCTCCGCCACATGAAGGAAACTGCCATCTTGTTGCAAATCCTGTCTGAATATTGACCCATTCTTCTTTGATCATTGGTACCTAAAATTATATATGGAATATTACATTCATTGTAAATTTTTTAAATTTCAGATAAATGAATCTACTGCAAGTACATCTCACATTCAATTAAATGATTCGACGCATATTGATAATACACAAAAAGTCCATGTTATCGACTCCATCATCGATATAGTTGATTTGACACCAAAACCAACTCACACTAAAAAGACCAGGACTAAAATTCTGGATATCGATTCAGCAATCGATAGGTTAGACGCTATAGATAAAAGATCTAGGCAAAATGAAGATGATTTGGATATGTTTGGGAAGTATGTCGCATCCAGCTTGCGCAAGCTTAATGAAAAATATGTAATATTTGCTCAAGATGAAATCCAGACAATTCTCGCAAAATATGAATTAAGGAATTTGAAAGACACAACTCCGATGCCTGATTCTCCATTTTCGAAAACTGATAGCGACATACAGTGGTGAAATTCAAGCATGCAAGATGACTTTCCAAATGATGCAACGAATGCAAATTAATTAATTATTTTCAAATATCTCTATATTAAGTTGATTTGTTATTAGCTAATTGCCGTTTATTTGTTTTGTAATCTTCCTTATTAAAGCAAGACTGATGTTGAATAAATACTTAATAATCTTATGATAGTTAAATGATTTTGAAGTTAATCGTTTTTTATTCATACCTTAATAAAATCTTCCAATGCTGTGTAAATTGCTTGCAGAACTTCTACCAAAAAGTAACTTATGGTACACCTGGGTACTCTAAATATTTCTGATAATGTCTGAAATGAATCTCCTGAAGCCAAATATTTCAAAGTTATTTCCAATTTTGTAGGAGCAGGTATAGCTTGACGCATATTTGTATCACTTTTTTGTATAGATCGTCCTATTTCTTGAAGTAAATATATAAATTGAGTTTTCGTAACCCGAAACATATTTTTGAATATCTCTTCATCTTCCAATTGTAATTCAAGGCACAACGTGTTAGATGCTCCCAAATCATTTCTTCTCGCTATCCATTTTTTAACCCAACACCTTTTCTTCTTTTTCCGTTTAACTAATTCTTGCCCTAGAAGAGCAGATATAATTAAAACACCCTCGCGCACTGCACTCATGGTAGCAACTGGCATAAAATCTCGTAATACGATTATTGCTTTTAAAATTCTGTTTACACAGACATATGAATTTTCCATTGCAAGGCAATTGTCGCCCAAGGCAACGAGCGAGGAGAGCGAATGTTTAGACGAAAAAAATGTTTTATATTCCTTCGATTATCGTATCTTCGAGACGAGAAACTCTCTCCGTCTAAATGGGCCTTTAGTGCTAGATTTGTCATTCGAGTTTAGTGATAGTTTGTAAAAAATGACACAAAAATCTTTTAAATTCGGTACTGCCGACAATATTAAGTTTGTGTACAACAATTTAGGAACTCTCTTTTGAGAAAGTTAATAACTCAAGAATTTTATTATTGCCTTCAATATACACGTAACTAGATGCATCGCGTAGTTTATCTAATATCACGTCTCCGTTGAAGTTTGTAAAGGGAGATTCTTCTTTGGAACAAAATTAAATTCCTTTTAGTACTAGTTCAGACACAGCGGGAACCGCGCGGACGCAAACCGCGTGGTTCTAAGCGCAAGTGTTCAGACTGGGGCGGATGTGTATGCGGATTGTCGTACTCCGCACAGGGTGTCAGTCATTCCAATAATGGAAGTCGAAGAAACAATATGTGTGTACTTTTTGCTCCGTAAAAAAAATAAAAAAGACCTTTATATTGGGTGCATCCGATTTTACGTGATCAGTTCACCCATGGTCAGTTTTAAACTCTATATCCAAAGTTAAGGAGTTTTAAGCCAGAATTTCGAAAAATTCGTTTGATGAATTATTAGAAATGATCAGTGAACAAATTGGAACATATAATACACGTATGAGATCAAGCGTGTCCCCAGAAGAAAAACTCGTTACTCGTTATGAACTTCGTCGATGAATAGCTCCGTGTCGAAACGATCCATTATTACATAAATACCATAGATTACCTATGGGTAATTTTTCAAAATTCCGTTCTTAGTTCTCCTCTACACTATATGTATATTTAAGAAACCGCTACCCCAAGTTCCAGGTATCTAGGTCAACCGTTTTCTATTCTATTGTTAGGGGTGATATTTACCCCCTTAAGGGTTGATTTAAAAAAATCTTGAATTAAGTTTTTTATATCTTTCAAGCATAAACCCAAACACGAATTTGCAAACTTCTTGCTCTAAATTTTGGTTAAATTTCATTAAACATTTGGTTTTTGTATTAAATATTTTAATATTGCCACGGAACTTGACTTTGAGGAGACATAAAATATGATTTAAACTCATCGCGGATATTAAAAGCGTTATTTACAATATTTTCTTCAATGTTTGATAGTACTTGCAATCTCTGGATCTCGTGGATTCTCAAAGTGCAAGGAACACTACAGAAGATACACAATCTGAGCTTAGAAAGCGTACCTACACCAACATCGATCAAACCACAAGTGTCAAATCCTACGTTCTTTCCGAACATTATTAAAGCGAATAAAAAACAAAGAAAGAATGATACTCGCCGAAAAACAGAAGGAGCCTGAAGACGATGATATTGATAAATTTTTCTCTAGTATAAAAGCCACTGTAAAAAATTATCTGCTTATAATCAGGCGATCTTGAAAACGAAAATATTTAATTTTGTTTCTGAGACAGAACGACAGTGGACAGGCTGGCCCGTCTGGCTACAAGTTCATCAATCTGTAAACCAGTGACATCAAAATCGCAAACCCTAACGCAGCTAAGTCTGAATCTACAACCATAAACGAAGCTGCTGTGTTGGAAGCTCACAGAGACACTACCTAATTTGTAATATAATAAATATTACAATTATTTTTATTGAATAAATAATATATTGCATTGCATATGACTTTAAAATTACTCACCTTAATGTTACTGAAAATTTTTCCTCTGCTGGTATAGCCAGACTGAAAGTTGTGTTTTTTTTCGTGATATCTTTTCTAATAACTGTTTTGAGTACTCTAGCGATGGTAGGTCCCATAGAAGTTTTTGATCACTATTAGAAACAGGATCGATTGGCATCAAAAAACTTTTTTGTGAAAAATTGCTATTTTCCTGCTAACTGTACATTTTTTTGAAAATCTGTGAATAGGGAACGAAAATCCATAAAAGATTATGGATAGTCTCCTAAGAACATTTTGTTGTAGGTAGTTGCTACGGGTAAGGTACTTCCCCTTACTGCCCCGTTCAAAGTTTCCACCCTGTATGTAGAATTTTTCATCATCGTCAGTCAAATGTTTTATATTCATCCAACTTTCGCCTTCTGCTTGTCTTTTTTTTAACATGTTATGAACCCCCCAATATCTCCTTCTTTTTTATTTTCTTGTTCTTCGTCGAGAACAATAGCTATAATTAAACCGAGACATTATAAAAACATGTACGTAAGTTTGTTCAATCACAACTGCCATATAAAAATTGTGTTCATGGTGACAGCAGGCGGCCGGCGCGCGGACGTCGTGCTTGCACCTCGCTGACGCCGCGAAAATAGCACGCTGGCGACTAGTGGTACCGTAAATTCGAGGCGATGCCGTGCTGTTGTGGTGCCGTGACAGTCGGCTATGACCTTAACAATCCGCGCGGACAAGTGTGAACAAATTAATAGGCGCTTATGTAAATAAGATCCGCGCAGTCGAGCCGCGTGGTTTGTATTCGCGCGGAATCCGCTGTGTGTGAACTAGCACTTAGAAAGCACATTGAAAGATATTGCGATACTTTAGTCTGGATTTTAAATTGATGTGTGTTATCATAATTACAACGGGCATTCATTATTTTGTATAATTTCCAGGCGGTCTTGAGATAATATGTTTTATAAAAATAGCCACCTAGAGCGATAGTGTCATCGTCGATGCTATGTTGGCTAAAAAGAACTAATAGAGCCATAACTGATGAGATGATTCTCAAGGTTTTCTTGTAATATGACGCCATCTAATTTAATTCAGTTATGGGAGCTCTTTCTCAACTTCAATTGTGTATGCATTTCTCGTAAAACCGGTCAAAATTAATGAACTCTTTCAAACAATCGGCTAAAGGAGACTACAGAAGATGTCTAGACGGGCCAATGATAGGTATAGGGGAGGGTGAGACGTGGTGAAGATTCATATATTCCGAGAACACCGTTCATGGTTAGTACCTACATCATTAAACTTTGCATATCGACTGTTATTAAAAATAAAGCGAGTCGACGTAGAGCAACGACAATTGGCGAATATTTACTAAAGTTAGGCAATAGAGAACTTCCACTGAACACTATGGACGAGATCGAAGTACCACTAGAATTAATTTCAAAAGGAAACCTGATTGCAGAATTGTTTGGAAAACGCTTAAGCAATGACAATATTAACAATGAAGGGTTGTGCAATACTTTCGTCTCCCAACAAAGAGATAGATAAAATTAACAATGTAGGTAGTTAACAAGATATTTCAATGGTTTTAATTCACATTTGGATCTAGTAACTTAAATTGCAACTATTATAGGTATTCTAAATGAGTAGCAGATATTTATAAATATTGGAGGTCAGAAGTAACTG
The DNA here is from genome assembly GCA_001278395.1 of Lerema accius. Taxonomy (NCBI): domain Eukaryota; kingdom Metazoa; phylum Arthropoda; class Insecta; order Lepidoptera; family Hesperiidae; genus Lerema; species Lerema accius. The sequence continues at coordinate 710,313 of LGAG01001135.1, read as the reverse complement.
ATATGGAGAATGCTAAGTAACCAGAAGATAAGTTGCAAAACAATATCTGCACAGTCGGTAAGTTATAGAACATGAAACGGCATAATTCACATTAGTATGCCTATCATAGAAAACATATACAAAACAAAAACGTCAAGCATGATGCAAACACCATAAACGTATCTGTAGGTATCTACAACATATCAACGTGGACAACCAATTTAATCCTATTCAAATCTCACAGCCGGTAGGGACATCAATAGTCGCCAGCCACTACAAATATAGGTACAAATATGAAATATCATGTAGTTGCTAGGTATGTCTAAATAAAGCTGACGAGGGAGGCATATGGGAGGCTGCCTCCCTAAATCGATATGAAACGATGCCATGGTAACAACAAAATTACAAGGATTCGTACAGCGGTGGAAAAACCTCTATGAAAATATTATGAACAGAGTTGTGTGGTATTGGTTCGTAAAAGATTAATGAAAAGACGTGCACGAAAACATTTCAGACTTAAGTTAAGTTCTTAACTCTATTGAAAGGAATTTGAAAGGATATGTACAGGTAACTTTATCTAAAGCATGTAGCACAAAAACAAATTAAGATTTATTTATTTTTAGTCATAACGTCGAAACTCCTATTTAATTTTTTTGTTAGCTAGGTGTTTCCATTCAGCTTTTTACAATTAATGTTTTGTACTATGTTACCATAAAAAAAAACCGAAAAAAGTGTTCCGCGCTACATTGCATGCGTCCTTAATCCTTATCGAGTTTATGATTATTGTCGTCCCCTGTTACTTTAAAGAAGATTGGATTTGTGGCAAATCGAACTATTTTTTTAATTTCTTGTAGTTTAGTCTTGATTTTCTCCTTTCAAATATTACGTTGTTAAATTCTTGCTTTAAAAACTAGATACAAAATTGTATCTGGTGATTTCCACAGTTTTCAATAATAGGCGGTTACCGACAATATTCGAAACCAGCTGTAATGTACTTGTATCTGAAATAGCTAGTCTAATTATAGATTAGTAGTGGCAGCTAAAAAGTTGCAAGGAATTATTATAAAAGGAAATATGTATGGAAAGCTGTCATCGACAATACAGTTGTCGGGGAAAGAAAAACAAAAACCAAGGTTAATATAAAAATGATTCAAGAAGTGTGTTTAATTATCGCAGTCATAAATCCCTGAGGCTATCATGACACTAATATAATGAATAATAATTACAGTTTCGTGTCATCATATCGAGGGCACTTACGACTCATCTTTAGTGTATTTTTTTTTGTGGTCAATATTATGTTCTAAATATAAATCACAGAATGTGCTGAAGCAAATAATACAAATGACCGTGACCCTTAATGGTTGAGGGTGGAATACAAAACAAGGGACAGTAGAGGGCGCATCCCTAAATCAGACAATCGATAATGTAATCTTATCTATTTGTAAACATGTAAACGTACATGCCTTCAACTTCAAGGTAAGTATATTCCTTTAGATCCTATTTCCCGTTTAAGACGATTCTATAACAGTACACTTAAAAAAAAGGTTAACAATATTAAAAAGAACATTGCCTATGGTGTCCGCGAACACCAAAACAGAGGTAGGTATGTGATTGAGTTTGGAAACGAATAATAATTGAATAGTGAACAAGCATTTTAAAACAATAGAAAAGAGCATTTTGTGTGCATCAGATACCTACATATTTTATAAGAAATCGATACTTTGTGCCTGCTATAGTTTACTTCGGACGGTCATTGCTTCATAATTTATTTAAATAGGTTGCAGTGAACGACATGCTCACTGAGTATAAGTGGAGAAATTATTTTTCAATTTTGTTATCAATATTTTATAAGGAAACAACTTCGCTCTGTAATTACGCGATAGTTGGCTAATAAAAGGGGAGTCTTATAAATGTAGTAATGCGAACAGTCATAGGTACAGTTATGGACAGTTTACTTCAAAAATATTCTATTAGCCACTTTTGACGTAATTACGTCTTTTTTGCCATCGTACGGGGGCAATCCTAAAAACTTAATGATAATAAAATCTGGGGATAGAGATCCAACCATTTTTTGAAGTAAATTAAAAAAAAAATCTGTAACAAAACGTATTTACGTATAACACACCCGTGTCCATGAGACAGCTGTACCGAATTTCTTTTTAAATAAAATAAGTCAATTCTTAACGACAATCCCGTCTTATTAGGTAGGTGCAAATGTTGTCTAAGATTGTGAGCGCACTAACATAGACGAAGCCTAGGAGCCGCCCATTAATCGCGTGATGTATTTTAAGGCATTTTTAAACACCCCTCCCCCTTGGTGATACATGGTGAGGTTTAAGACTAATCCCCCACCCCTAAATCACGTGTATTTCTTACTACCTACAAAGAATCTTAAATTTTATTAAATACCAAAAATATTTATATTGCGTTTGTCGAAAAAGTAAATACGTTAAACTTAACCCTGTCTTTTGCTTTAAATTAATAGGACAGACCCAAAGCCTTCGATGCCTGAACGACATTCTTTGATTCTTTGATAAACTTAAATCCGCTCTTACAAATAGCCTCCAATGCTTCCGATGTCTTCGGGAATAATAACAGCATTGAAGGAAGCCAGCCATCCAAGGAGTGTGTCAGGTGTTTTGAAGCAGCTTGCAGACATCCTGCTATTAACAACAACCAGATACACTCAAAAGATTTACATTCCACTACCACTCTTCCTCTCTATGTGGTCAGGTAGGAGAAATGTTCAATAGAGTTTCTCTAGTGCTGCAGTTATAAAATATTACACTGATTTCTGCAAAAGTTATGGAGTGTGATTCATAATGCGTAGTGGAGAAAATGCTAAAAACTTCGGAAGTGGTGTTCCATTCAATGTTTGGTACATATTTAGATAGCTTTGATATTTTGGAGCAAATTACAGAAAGAGCAAAGTGGCATACAAGAAAAGAATTGAACAATATTTTCTTGAGGAGAGGCGAAAAACCAATAGCGTTTTCCCCAATAACCTTTAAGTATGTGTCTAAGATGGCCCAGGCTCTGCTGACTAAATCATTGAGAAATGTGGATCCAATGGTAATAGCAAGCCCTTCATTTACAGGATTTAGAAAACGCAACTTTACACAAGAGTTTTTGACCTACATAAGCACAGGGAAAAGCGCACTCAATTTCACTAGTGAGCCTACACAATTACAATATGCTCTCAAAAAACTAAAAGATAAGTTACTCAATGAGAAGAATAAATTATAGAAATCAGGTACAAGTCAATGGGAGACGAGAGGAAATAATGGTGAATGGGCCACATGTGATTTTGAGCCACAGGAAGGAGCATTATTCTTTTATGGACATAAGAATATTATAACTTAATCATGGACACTTTTGGATTTGTTGTATCTAATATTTTTTTGTTCGTATAAGTGTCCCCTATCAAAATATTTTGTAGGAATGAACGTGCGCCGCCAATTTTGAAAAAAAAAAAACAAAATTCCGGCCGGACACTAAGCCACAAAGGTTCAAACCCCTTTTATAAATGTAAATATGAGGTATACATGTCGCTAACACTGTGACTGCAACTCGTATATGTGGGATATTGAGGAAGTTTCACATGTTCTTTTGGAATAGAAGCCTGTCCCTAATTAATTAGCAACTCAAAGGACATTATGTTCATCCGTAGCGCCTAAGCATATCTTTAGAACGACAATCTATACATATAAATTCTAGGTTCAAATTAAAAATAAGATTTGTCTAACACGACACACTACACGTCAACGACAAATAGCAATGTTTTTTTCCTCGGCAGTAACCTGCATGCAATTTCTGCATATAGACTTACAGTGTGCAAAATTGAATTATTCTTAAAACTGTACCCAATGTTGAACTCTTGATGTTAAGTAATTAATGCAAGGAAAGTAATGCGACATCCATCATGGAAAGTGTCATCGATATCTATTACCAATTGCAGCTGTTGGTCGCATTTTGCTGAAGCGCCCCTTTAATTACAAGTACGCAAAGTGTCCTTCCAGTAGCTTCGATGTACGTACTTCTGGCTCGTAATTAATTAGATTTTTAATGAAGATCTCTCTATGTTCGCTTTTCGTAAGTCCAGCGTTACTTTTCTGTCTGTTTGGGAAAGTAATTACATTTTCCTAATGAAAATGATTCCTGATATTTTAAACGAAACGCCATACTTTTAGTACAGTCTGAAGGAGGCAAGCCATTTATTTATTGGTAACTAAGAAACTAGTCCGTCGTTTTTATTTCTCCCCTTAATTTATGTCAACATTTACCTATTAATGCTTATCGAATATAACGGGTCAAGTGCGAGTTTGGACTCGCGCATGAAGGGTTTCGTGTCATCATTTATAAAAAATACTTCTTTTTTTCAAATATTCAAGTCTTTACCTGGTTATTAAGATCGAGAAAAAAATTGCTTAAAAATTACGGTGGTTTTATGAGAGACCCCCCCTTTAATATTTACTTTATTATTTTTTTTTTGTAATGGTAACATACAAGTGTGTTCTCGTTTTTAATATTGAGCAAAAAATACGAAAAAATACACGTTTATTGTATGAGGTCCCCCTTAATATTTTAATTTTTTTATACATATTTAGTATTTGTTGTTATAGCAGCAAAGTATATAAATAATTTGTGAAAATTTCAGCTTAATAGCTATCACCGTTTATGAGATACAGCCTGGTAACAGACAGACAGACAGTGGAGGCTTAGTATTAGGGTTCCGTTTTTACTTTTTAGGTACGGAACCCTAAAAAGGATAAGATCGATCAAATTTATGTAACTTACAGAAATCTAATTTTCATGTTTAGGGTCATTGTAGTTTAGAGGTAAGATATTTACTACGTTTGTTAGTAAGCCATTGTTTACTAAGACGCTACTTGCATTATGCCGACTCATAGAGACATAGTCAAGCATTAACTTATTACGCGTAAGTAAAAGCAAGGTAAGAGCAGACAGCCAAGCGGAATATTCTGAAAAAATGATTGAAGATATTGTCTAGTCTCAATGAAACTTTTGTTTTATTTCAAGTTCTTATTCCATTCAAGATTGCGGATCAAAACGACCCTTGACCTAGTTGGTGACTTTAACCTTTGTAGGGTACAATGACCCAGGGTACTGACCCTTCTTAATCGTTTTCGAAAGACTAGGGTCACGGATAACGTACCCTAAAGTTACTGATACACATTCTTAACTAGCACAGGAAATTGAGGTATTTCTACTTAGAAGCTCGCATATTGACACATTGCCATTAATAAGCTTACTTATTTTGACCATCCTATAAAATGTAATGCTGTTAATTTTTGAGCATAATGTAAAGAGAATATTAGCTTTATTTAATTTTTGCAGCCTTGAACGCTTCCGTCGATAACACACGCCATATCTGTATCTAATTGTATTGTAAATCTATTTAGATTGAAACTTAGACGTAAAATCAGGAAAAGGAATATTTCGTGGTTGTCATTTATTAGACGGCAATTAACGTTATATTAACATTATTTTCTTTAAAAAAGGAGGGAGATTGTTACGGAGCAACAAATGCTGGCTTACAATAAGTACTTACATTGTTTTTTTTTTGAAACGATTGTCAAATATAATTTCCGATATTTATCAAACACCATAGTATACAACATTTATTATACCATTTCCTTTATAGATTCTTTGTTATGTTACAACACCTTATTTTATCAACCAGATAGATGGACGATAAAGCAGTTTTTAACATGATGTTTCAATGCTCATAATCTGATACGGTGACTATTATTATTTTTGGAAAAATTCCTTTTAATTTTGTACCTAAATAATTCCAATTGTTTTTTTCTGTTTACAGAGCAATATATTAGTTTTATTAGCTGCAGAGTTGGGATGAAGGGCTCGTGATACAAGCACGGAACAGATTTTTTAACAAACCAGTATGCTTAATGCTAGCAAATGTAACCAGTTGCAGTAAATTGCAGAGTATACTTATTTTCAGCATGCTCTTTCTTTCATGAGCATGTGTGTCAGTGCCTTTACTTCACCCCTAACAGTTTCATAATACTCGTAGTTCTTATTAAGAAAAATATGAATTCAAGGGTTGGGTTAACAAAAACAATAAGTCGAAAAAAACAAATTCATTACTTCACTTTAGTTGTAGCCTAGCCTAGTTTGTCCGTGTCATGTATAAATCTGATACATCAGAATCCTTAAAGATGCACCGTACGCATCCGTCCTTTCTCAGATTAGCTTAAATACGTGTAGTACTACATATCAAGAAGCTGGAATAAACTGCTTAGTCATGACATCTGACTTCATATTCAGGAATTAACTAAGCCCGACGATAGGTTTGTCTGAAGGGAGAAGGTACGAGAGGAAGTTTAGCTACTGAGTAACAGATGGCGTTGGTGAGCATTTAGTGTTAGGTAAGTTATAAGGGCACATTTAGACCAAACGTACAAAAAGCTAGATTAAGAGCAAGAGCCTTTTGTTACAGGTATTAAAAAATATGGATATTAGGTAGGACTGGCTGGTAACAGTGGTTATTTCTTTTAAACATGCTATTGTTTTGGAGCTGTCAGATTTAAGGTGGTTGAACGAAATAGAGTAAAGTAAAGTATAATTAAAAGTGGATAATTCAAGTATTTATTGAAGGGGACATATTTTATTACAATCCTGGCGCAGTGTAATACTTTATTTTTATTTTTTGGTGTAAACAATAACTCCTCTCTCTCTCTTAGCAACCGTTCGCGCGATTCATTGCCGTTTACACTAAGAATATATTTACCATAGAAGCTTTCTGAACGCAGATAGAATGCTCTACGTGTGTTTATACAAAAAGAATTAATTTTATCGAATAGGGATAGAATGAGCATTCGCCAGTTTGGTCTAAATGCGCCCTAAGACATAAAAGCCAGCTCGAACTACCCGATGTCAAAAAACTATCTCAGTATGTGTCATCGGTTTTAGCCTGTTTATTCTACTTTTGGAATTTCTTTGTAAACCTCTAAATAATATCGCTTGAAATTATTGTCGATAACAAAAAGTTAGATACAACACTAAACACGAAAAATTTTAATAATAAGCTACTAGATGGCACTAATGTATACGTGTTTTTGATATTTAAAATCTTATCTAGCGTAAGAGATTGCTTATTATTAATATTTTTATGAGTAAAGACTTAAATCACCGTTAAATATTACGTTAAAATATTTTTTTAACACATGCTACTCGACGTTAGATGGCACTAGTTGTACGTAAGGCGTCAGGATAAAGTGTTCTACACCGCGAACATTCGCCTCTAATTGAACATTTCAGATGCGATTTTGGGTATTTAATTTGGGCCATCGCGTAGTCAAATATGCATGTAGTGGTCCGTTTTGATGTCGCAAATTGTATTAAAATATTACAGGAAGTCATTACCGTTTGCACTCTGTAATGTTCGCTTCTACTGCCACATTTATGAAATGCTTTTAATTGAGCTGTTATATTGAATGTGGGTGAAAGAATATTAATAATATCTCCGTAGCTTACAGCTTATTAATTAAAGATGACGATGAGATGTGATATAAATAGATAAATTATGTTTATTATGGATAAATGAAGACTTATTTTTCTACTTAAAGTGAAATGTACCCTTAACGATATTACAGTAAATTAAGGTATAGTAGTGAACACAGACAACTTTGATAGAGAACTTAAAACGAATGGGTCCTTGATAATAGTTGGACTACAGCACTATGTAGTCTGTACCGTTAATACTCGTAGCACTCCAAGATTGAAAGGACAGCGCACTGCAGCCAATAACATATAAGGTGAAATCCTCTTTGATAATGAGCGTATTAGTTTGCAAAGGTACTCCAGCATTGAAAATTCCAATTCCACTAAAGTTTGTGAAGGCAATTTTATTCAGCAATAGACGTCATTTGGAATATTCAATAGACTAAGAATTATTGGCCGAGCATCGAGGACCTTTCAAATTTTCGAAATCAATTTCATGGAACGTATATTCCAAATTATTTATTAGCTTATATTTCATACAATGCAGTCGAAGACTTATTGGAGTTCATGAGTGTCTTTTATGGAGATAAAACGGTTAAAAGAACTGCATTAGTTTCTTTTGGTAACTAACATCTACTACGTGGAGGTTTTTTCTAAACTTTTGTAAATTTTGAACTGGCCTGAAGAGCTTAATTCACATCTGTTTATCTGATCATAACAAGTGTAAACCATACAACGTTTTCTCTGACAAAAGCTACCAGAATTCAGAATTCACCGCTAAAACTTTTGTCAATTTCCATTGGAGCATTGTATGAAAATACGCATCATGACTGCTCAATTTCGAATACAGACACACTACGTGGATATAACAGGGTCGTAGTGGGATAGGTCGTAGAAAGTAGGTCAAGGAAGGCAGAAGGGATTCGAAAGGTCAAGTTTTATTGCTTCGAGGGCGTAAGGGAAGGGCTCTGTTCAAGTAGTATCAAGGTGACGGTCGTAAATGACTACAACCGTCTCACCCGCTGCACTGTTTCACTGCTTATGAATGAGTCCCTGAGTATATTGATGGTTTTAACCCGAATGTTTTAAATTTTACCCGTTAGTTTTATTTACAAGTTGATAATCGTTTAGAATGAAATAATAATTGTAATCGTATTATTTGCAATGCGGTATTGTCGCAAATATAAAATGCAAAATTTTATGATCTTAGGAGCTGTTTAAAAAGTAACTAAATTAAAAAAAAATATCCTGTAGCGCATGGTAGAGATATACACACACAATAGGTTTGTGTACTTACATACTGTCACGAGGTCTTTACTCGTTTTGAATTCCATGCTGGCAGACGGATTTTTGGAAATTTTGCTTTGGTTATGAAAAATCCATCTATCAGCATTATTACGAATTGAGTGATGAAAGTATGAATGCACATATTGTTCAAAATATCATAAATTATTATTATCCTATCGAAGTTGTAAATTCTGTTACATTGTGAAGTAAATGAGGTGAAGTAAATATTGTGAAGTAGCAGAGTGAATTGATTAAAACTTCACTACAACCCTCCTGAAGAAGGGAGAATCCTCAATAGATGGAATTCTTAGAAGGTAGGATTTGCTACCCCGTTTCAATACTGTACGGGCGCTGTCGGGTAATTACCCAAATGCCTAGTGAGGCAGTTAGCGTAGCTAATGAGCTACGGCCTCGTATATCCAGTGCCTTCATGCAAACTCTTGTCTCCAATTACTTGAGCTACTTATTGAGGATATATCAGAAAACCCATCAGACCGCATACCTGTACCGTACCAATTATTGATGTCCTTTGTCGTCTCAAGTGCATGGAAAGCGTCAAATTCATTATGTCCCTTGATTGAGATACTCGTATCCGTGAAATTGGGACCTTAGATCACAGAGCTTGTAAGGTGCGATTCTCTCAAGCGCGATCGAAGACATATGACAGCGACTGGCCACGATTTAAATTTTATCATTAGGAGCTTAGGGCCTTCATCTTAGGAACTACCAACTGACATAATGAACGTCAACATATTATTTAAAATAAGAACTTTATGAATTAAAATAAGTCCACAACGTCACTGGCAGATAACTGAAGATTACTTTATTCATTCGTTTGAGCTCCTTTCGGGAATTTAAGTAACTGCGCGTCGATCGACTGCACTTGAATATTTTTTCTTCCTTTTAATTAATTACTAAATGAATTTCATACAAATTAATGCTGTTTGTCATCTTGGGACGTATGCCATTATCGTGGGTCGTCAGTGACTGGCTTGCGGAATAGCACTTTAATAGGAAAGTGATGTTTCAGGAATTTGGTGTTAGTTTTGTGACGTTGTCCTCGATTAGCGAGTTAATATACAGTCATTTAAAGCATAAAATACGCATGGGATACATTGTAATATTAGTTTAAACGAAGCACAAGCAAACACCACTTAGATGTAGCGTTTCTTTGTTTCTTCATGACAAACATTTAGGACTAGATTTAATTTATACAAAGATAAGGCAATCGCAGAAAGAAATAGCTCGCTGAAGAGCCGTTCTGTCCAATGAAGCTAACTGAAGCTAGCATAAAAGCAATGAAAAGTTAACTCAATTACTAACGTCAAGCAACAAGTGGCGATAAATTGAAACTCGGTGGAATACACGTGTGAGGCAATGTTATTACCCCAGAAGAGTGAAACGTAATTAGGGTGATGTGTAATAGGAAAGATGATATTTAAAATATTACATGCTCGCTAGCTTCGCAGAAGTTGTTTTGCAATTTATTTACCTATTAAAAATTATGCGCACAATAGCACTTGTTTTATTGAAATCGATCTACACTATGAAGAGAAGTTTAGTAACAAATAAAGGTGCCTGCCTATGCAGGGATTTTACATAAAATTCACAAGGGTTTATGTAGATGTAAAGATAATATTAGTATCACAACTCAAATCTAGATCCGCCATTACCTATTGTATTAGCTTTAATTATACAATATTACTCCAACATAACATCGTTGTTATTGCGAATATTTCAACGAATTGAGATTTTGAAGATACCGACATTGTCTCAATAACACTGATATAGACGAAATCAAATGCCTTTGAGTTCCGCATCTGCAGGATCTCAAATCAAAACCGCATTGTAATATATTTTGATATAAAGCATAAACATACAATGCCTTTGAATGTTTGAGCACTTCACACGAGACGACTCGACTTCATCACAACAAAAATGCTAAATAATTTAGTTGTATAAACATCTAAATTATATAGTTCTAAGAGATATCGCCTTATTATGAACTGATATACCCTAACGACTTGTTTGTAGGCCGAATTTGTGTAATCAAGGAGAGGTTTCATTGCTACTGTATCGGTTTAATACATTCTAATGCTGTCGGTCGACAATTTCATGCATTGTGCCGTGCACGTATGCAAGTTGGTATCTGTATAGTACTGTATATCTATAATACAGTATCTACTGCTCTATGGCACATTATACAGATTTTCTGTCTGTGGTCTGGCCAGTTTTCCCACAGCATTAATTTGATTCGTTTACTGACGGTGCACATCGATTACTGTTATCAATAATAATTACATTTAATACAGTCATTAATGGCTTTTAAATGTTACTTTAATCGTATTAATTGCATTTAAAGCCTGCATATGGGATAAAAGTTATAGCAATATTAA
>LGAG01001135.1:671514-698962 GCA_001278395.1 Lerema accius | reverse complement strand
TAAAAATCAATATTTTGTTTATCGACTTTTCCGCGGGCGGAGCCGCGGGCATCGTCTAGTATTAAAATAAAACATTTAAAGGAAAAATAGGTAGATATCTCGGAACGAATATTGAGCTAAAGAGAATCCTAAAGTAAACCTTTAGGTGACAACCCATAATGAACTTAATGAATGATTGATTCTAGATGTGTTTCGAAACCCTGCTTAAAATATTTATGCACCGATGCATTTAAAAGCTTTTAGAGGATCTCGGAGGATTCCACATGAACTCACTGGTGAAAAAAAACGTATGCAAGGGATGTCCGCCGATGTGTAGGTGGTTCTGTCCCATATAGCAAAATCATTGAGAGCCAGTATTTCTTTAGGGTTACATTTGATACAAAGTAGTACCTAGTAGCAGATAAATTGTTCTTTTATTATATTGCATTAAGAATGTCCATGCTATCGATGGCAGGGAATATTAATGTTACGTGCTCGTATTGTTAATATGAAATTATATTCTTACGAATAGTATGAAGAGAAATTTTACTTTAGCCCCAACTACGGAAGAAAGAACTAACTGGAAGGCGCATTTTGGACGTGGACCTGAAGCTGCAAGTAGGAACAATGTTCACTACTTATCTTCAAGCAGTTCAAGTGACACATTCGGTTTCTGTCGTAGTGGCTTGAGCTCGCTTGTCAAATATTGCAAATATTTATATGTATGACGTCGTACCATAATTCAATCAACTTTGGAAAATGAAACATAACCCATGGTAATACAATTGAATTTGTTATGAGCTATTTTGTGTGTTAAGTTGTAATTTTTGTTTATCACGAGTAAATCATAGTATAGTTATCATAAGTAAATTGTAATTTTTGTTTATCACGAATCATCGCAAAGGAAATACAATTTATGTAATATGTAAATGTGTGAGTTTCGCGACACTGGGTTTCATAGAAAATTCGTAAGTTGCTTCCTCTTACTGTATGTATACAAATTATATTCCTTACTCTGTGGCTTAGACGACGCCGGATCGTGAAATTCGAAAGACAAAACAGTATGATAAAATCGTATGGCGTAAAGCCACCTCGATAAAACCATTTCATTATCTTTGTTACTGCACGATCTAGAACATAGTTAAATTAAGATATACTCATATTAGTATCTAACAACAACAAGAGAGAACCATGTATGAGGTTAACGGTTGATTCTATCGATAAAGGATATCATTATTCCATTTCCAAAAAGTATTTTTCACGTAGTTTTAGGATATTATAGATACAGAATGCTAGTGCAATTTGTTATTTTTTAATAAGAAGTTCTTAAAAACGAAGTAGGTAACTATGGTTGTCACGAGGTCTTTAGATTACTCGTTTTGAATTCCTGGCTGGCAGATGGATTTTCTTCTAAATTTAAAATTGGGAATTATTTGAAATTTGAATATTCGGAATCGCTTTGGTTATGAAAAATCCATCTGTCAGCATTATTACGAATTGAGATATAGAAGTATAAACATATTGTTAAAAATATGAAGTATGTAGATAATTTGAAATACATGAGGTGAAGTAAATATTGTGAAGTAGCCGATATAATCGATTTAAACTTCACTACAACTCACCCCTGGAGAAGGGAGTATCCTTAGTGTAAGGTAAGATTTGTGTTCATGACTATAATTATAATTGTAATAATAATTGTTATATTTTTGTGTGTCAATAAAAACTCCTTTCTGTTTTATTGCATAGCGGCGAGCCTGGTATTGAACTGTACAGAATAAAAAAATATAATTATGTTTAAATATAGAATAAAAGGACAGATCAATACTAGTGTTCGCCGCTGCCACATGTAAGCAATATACAAAAGTCCTTTTGTTCGTCACAATTTGCTACCCCGTTTAATAGTAACAATAGAAGTTTGGAGTAGTGTACATGAAATACACTTTATAATTGTACCTAATTAGTGAAATATTAACATTAATAGTAAATTAAATTGATATTTTATTCTGTTACTATGAAATAAACAATGTGTTGAGATGACAATAAATAATGGGAACCACGTCATCCGGCAATCAGAACAAATTGTGTGTTTCGCTATTGTGTAAATGAGCATTGAATATTAAAGTGCTGTCATACATTTGTAGATGTAAATTTTAACCATTAATTAAAGAGGGTAATAAATTGTTGAAGATTAAATGAAAGCTTCGCGCAGGACATAGTTTTATTTTATTTCGAAATTCAACTTGTAATTTCTGTTACAGGTTCAATAACCATTATAACCACCAGATAGTGTCGATACACGAAGACAATAAATCAATTTAAGAAATTAGTAACACCTTAGGAATTTTTGTAAGTTTGTCTTCCCGCATAGAGGTAATACCAATATTGATAAACACTTATATCAAGTACCTAATCTCACAGTTCACTAGTAGGTAATCAACAAAAAAATTATCAGTTGAATGCAGCTGGATAACTGGTTTTGGATAAGAAGGTGGAATGATAAAAGTAACTGAAAAAACCGTAAAAGTAAGGGCCACCCTAGTGTTGGCAACCAACATCATCATTCATACTTAATAAAAATGTTGATTGACTGACAGACACGCTACAGCTTAAACGGATAGACCTAGAAGCATGAAACTTGGCACAGAGGTTCCTTCTAGAGTGTAGGGGAGCACTAAGAACGGATTTTTATAAATTCCTACTTTAAGGGGGGGAAATAGGGGATGAAAGTTTGTATGAAAATAAAAATAAAAATAAAGCAAGCAGTTTGCAAATTGGTATTTAAATTTTTGGAAAATAAACCCCTAAGGGGGTTAAATAAGGGATGAAAGTTTGTATGAAAATTACCCAAATTTTAAAGCTAGAAGTTTGTAAATTCGTGTTTGGGTGTATGGTTGAAAAGGATGAAGAACCTTATTCAACGATTTTTTTAAATCAACCCTTAAAGGGGTAAATATCACCACAAAACTATAATTTCCGCAAGCTAAGCTGCGGGCAACAGCTCGTTCTAATATATTTTTTAATATAAAAAAAAATGACAACTTGTCATTCACCATGTTGTCAATAATATAACAAATAATTTCTATACTTTAAAATGTATTTTTATGTTTAATAAAACAGAAGTCCATAGTTGTATAATTTCGCCACGGGAAAATATTATTAGCTTACAATCCTCAACACCTAGAAAAACATCTTTGTCCCAAGATAACGACATAATTCAGACATACGAAAGGGAACCATTTAATGCAACGCAAGAAGAAGCAAATCGTCATGAAGTATCTACGAGGACAATACGTCGTCAACTCAAGTCTGTGAGCATAAAATTAAAACAAAATCCCAACCAGAAAACGGACCGAATAAACATAAGCATGTTCGGTACACATTTGCAAATGAATACCAGAATTTCAATTTCACAAATGTTAGCATTATACAACGTTTATAGCTATATTCACCTTTGTTTCATTAATTGGAAAGGAAAGTAACGATAATTTGTTGTTACAGGTCGTATTTTCTCGAAGAAAAAGTATTCAGCTTAACTACCGATGGTCGCATTTCTTTATGGCGGCATAACATTACAAGATATGTTGAAACAAATATTTTGGGAAATAGGAGTTTCAGACACATTTCCTGTGGTGCACTGGGGTGGATGGATGGCCCAACTATGGATGATGGATCAACTAGCCCCGGTAAACTTTCTAATATTATATGTCGGCTCAAGTATGGCATATACACTGAAATAGAAGAAGTGTTATTGAGAGTAACTACCTGACATGCAGCCGATTATATGACATATAAGACATGAGTCCTATAACTCGCGTGTAACCTGTCAAAGATGCATATCGAAAATAAAACTAAAAATCTGAGCCTTAATGGTTCAACGATGGGATTCAAGTCAAATTCAATCTCAGAATTCCCTGTACAAATGCACATGGAATTTGTGAACCTTTTAGGGGCTCTTACATTTGTTAATCAACACAACACAGATTAACTTAACCTGACATGCATTCGATATCATGTGATATAAGACAATAGCCCAATACATAACTCACGCGTAACCCGTGAAAGGTGCATATCGAAAAAAAAATCCCTGCGAAAAGTCCAGACTTGAATCCTATCGAAAATCTAAGGACCTTGATAGTCCAACAATGGGATTCAAGTCAAAATCAATCTTAGAATTCCCTGTACAATCATGCACATGGAATTTGTAACAACATAGATTAACTTAACCTGACAATCCTGACATTCATTCGATATTGTCATATAATACCAAAGCCCGATACGTAAGTCATGTGTAACCCATAAGAGGTTGCACAGGCATGAACGTATCGAAGAAATAGATATCCTTCCGAAATGTCCAGACTTGAATCCTAATAAAAATCTAAGCCTTGATGGTTCAACGATGGGATTCAAGTCAAAATCAAGCTCAGAAATCTCTATACAGTCAGGAAATCATTTACGGGCTCTGAAAGTTTTAATATTTTTATGCCAATGCAAGAGAAGAAGCAAGGCATGACAATAAGACACAGTAGGACTATGGAAAAAAAGAAAATATTTGAGATAAAAATTCCATGCTTGTTACACTAAATCTTAGATTAGATGAATGCAACTGAAAAAATAAATATTGACTGCATTGGCAAAGAGCTTTGAAAGTTTTTTTTTTTTAATATAAAAATAAACTACGAATGACGCACAAAAATAATTTATATTTTACATTCTTTATTTGTATCGTAATTTTATAAATAATATAAAATTTATAAACATGTTCAAACAAGATTCGGGTAGCGAGAAATGGGCCGAAGCCCCGAAGCCAAATAACTAAGTTTTTCAAAACGCCGATAAATTATAAAGTTAAATTTTTTCTTTTAAATAAACCAAAACAATTCTCGATGCGGGGCTGGCGAATTAAGATAATACTAACTCTGAATCAAAATATGCAAATAAAAAAAAAAGTAGAAATACACAAAAATTGGTTTTAAAATCACAGACAGACATTTTAATTTTATTCATACGTAGAAATAGAGATTGGGTTATAATTACTACAACTTCATTAACGTTATTTTTCTTCGCTTGTTCCCAGTTAGATTACTAAATGTATTCCTATAAATTAACATTAATTCTAGAAAAACTACAACAAAGATTTACATTAATATACTATCTACATTAATATAAATAAATCGATACGTTTCACTAATGAAATTGATAGTAAGTATTCCTTTGAAAATCCTAACGCATTTAATCTAGAGTATTCCCTGCGAAGTTTACAGTTTTTTTTATGATGCGCGCAGGAATTTCAGTCCCCTTTTTTCTCCCCCATTTCAAAGCACGTTTACGAAATGGGAGAAGCTTAAAAATTGACGTGCATAAGCGAAACCTATACGAATAAACCATTTTGAAGTTGAATTTGAAGTATACAAACCCGGAACAGATTCGAACTCAGTTTTTTAACTGAAACCAAACAGAAAATCGGGAGGTAGGAATGTTTGGCGATTGAAAAATATACGCCGAACGGACGGTTTCGTTAAATGCTCGAGGTAACCCACGATGAACCATGCAATCGGTGCACCGGAAAATAGAAAAACTTGAAAAAGACAAAATCCACGAATCCTGCGAACTAACATTGCTACTGAAAACTTAGCTTCTATTTTACCAACGGAGTGGTTTTATTTCGAGTAATTCTTATGTTTACCATATGGAGAAGACAAAAAACTGTCCTAGTTACGATTCTCATTTCTACAGTAAAGCATAACAGTATCTTTTCAGTTTAGGCGTTATAGTTGCATTAATCTTTCAGTGTATCTGTCAGTGACAATATTGAAGAATAACGCCTTTTGCGGCAGCTAGTTACTAAAATTGCGGTATGTTTACGAAAAGTTGCTCTTAAAATAATAAATAAATTAATAAAATATATGAGGCGATATAACTCAAACTTCTGCCCTAATGTCCCTTAATAAAATAACTGCCTACTTTATGTTTGACCCAACCAGGAGGTGGTTTAGGAACAGGCACCCATTCTTTCACTTCCGCAGGCCCCCACATTCTCTTCCACACGGCCACATATATCTTCTTCTCTTGCCAAGTCTTAACCCAACGAGGTCGCCAAACAAACTTCTTTTTCCAAAAACCCTGAAACGTTGGTTCTTCATGCTGATGTGACGTCACGAAATGTGTATGCTGGTGCGATGAACGGTCACTGCAAATTGATAAAAAATCCATCTGCTAGAAATATTTTGGGGGTGAAGGCGCCGTACTAAAGAAAATACATAGCACTATGTGATGCCTACACCTTACTTGTTTAAAATCCGTAAAATCGATTGGACTGCAGAACATTTTCAGAATTGGACATACATACATACAACCGTTCGAAAAACATTAACCTCCTAACGGAGTCGGGTACTAAAAGACCATTTTTTACCATTTCTTATCGTTATATTCGTTTGTTATTTAATGCATAAAACAATGTACTCAATTTTAAAAATGTTTTGTATAATTTGACGACTCCGTAGCCTAGTCGGTAGTGACCCCGCCTGCGAAGCGAGGGGTCCCGGGTTCGATTCCCGGCCGGGGCAGATATTTATGAGACAGATAAATGTTTGTTCTCGGGTCATGGGTGTTAGTAATGTGTTATTTATGTTGTCCATGCCATCCGCGACACAGGGAATCCTGCTGCGGGGGTATGGGTGTGTTAGCGTTTATTTATTTATTTATAAGTAAAATTGATTTTAAATATTATCGTGCTTCCTTGTTTATTTATAAAGATGTTAAAAGACATTATAACGTTATGTATGCCCACGACACACTAGAAATTATCGTGTAAGTCACTAAGTGTGGAGTTTTATTTATATTTACTTACATTACAGGCAGCTCAGTTTCAGATTCCGTTGCCTCTGTAGGTTTCGCTTCCTCCTCTTCGATCGCCATGCCATGACCGTGGAGCAAAAACAACACGCCAAATAATAACTGCAAAGATAAATATCAGTTGATACTAAAAATTTATATCGTAACTATATGTCCTATTGAAATTCCACGGTCCCTCTTTAGATATAGAAAGGATGTAGAGCTATTTACAGTTATATGAAAAAAACCAAATTCAGTAAAAAGTGACATCTTAATTTTATTGACAGCATTTACTTTTTTTGATCACAAGTTTCATATTTACTTACTGCCAGACCAAATATGACAATAATAATAACGTTATAGAGAATTATTTGAATTTCAATTCCATATTCCCGTACTTTTTTGATCTGCGGATATTGTACGACAAAAAATATCACAAAAATAATTTCACATAAAAATTTCTGTTTTCCAATAACTGGAATCATTTTTTGTTATGGCTGAAAAGACAACAGCAAAAAATAGTGCGGAATTTGTTCGCTGTGATAAATTCATTTTCGGAAAAATAATCGCGTGGCAAAATATCGCAGTTGCTATAACTACAGGTACTAAAATTATAAAAGAGGAGGAAATAAAGATATATTTTTGTTTTTGGTCACAACACACACTGTGGTCACAACACATACTATATTTGGGTATTCTTTTAATTCACATTTTAAATAATGTTTATTATCTTAGCAGAATCCATTGATACTTGTAATAATCCGTAAAGCAGTTGGGGTTGTAGCACCTAATAAATAAATGGTACTATGTTTACATACTATCGAAAAATTTTACCCCCTAACGCAGTAAGGTAAAAAACACAATCCACAATCACAATCTTAGTCTACATCACGACAACTATACAACGTGTAACACTACTAACCAGAATTTGTGCACTCATTTTCATTTTAACGAGCTAGTAAATTCAAATAAATTAACGTCAAAGTGTTGTAGGTCAGTACTTCACTGTTGATACATTTGACCATTATAGCCTTTTATAGGTGAGTCTCATTTGGCGTCGAGCCAGCGGTTGCCAACCACCTTCAGGCTTAGTATTCGCCAGGCGGCATACGAACCGAATAAAATGCAATAAAATTCCACCAGCACCTGATCTTTCTCCTTTGACGGCTGAATAATCGCTCTCATTGATCTCGAATCTGGAATGTTTTTCGCAGCTTACCGTAATAAAATTGGAAATTATTGTTGAAAATATCAGTGCTGTTGTATAAGGTAAAATTGGATGGATAGAATACTTTTATTGTACGTATTGTTACATTACGGCAATGAGAATAAACCTGATTTCAAAATAATATTGCTGAATTACTTATAGCAGATCACTTTTAATCATGGTATGTGTACTTCTTTTGTAGCTATTTGGACTATTTCTTTAAGAATCTTGGGTGACATGAAAGAAGAAAAAGGTAGAAGAAAAAGGGTAACGTTTCAATATAATATAGACTAAGTAGGAGCGGTAGGTGCCAGGAATTCTGTAATGCCCGCTACATAATGGACTGTTGTCGGAGCATTAAAAATAATCTTAGTGAAACGTGTCAAGCAAGAAAAATTTATAAAAGCTTTTTTTGATGATTAGTTTTTATTTCTCTCTCTTTCTATAAAATTACGTTTTCCATATATTTCAAAAAACTAAAACAGATACAAAAATTTCACTAGGGATTTTAATTTAACACCCTGGAGAAGATATAACAGTCTGTTCCCTTGTCAATCATCTTTAAAGATATCAATAAAATTCAAAAGCGACCCGTGGTTTGGTAGTCAATGCCTGGACATTAGAATGCATGTCACTCAGTGACCATACAGGTGTCCTCCATAACGAATATCCTTCCGAGGATTTTAGGCTAGTACACACAACTCGATGTTGTCCTTGAGTGGCTATCACTTAGTTTTAGTTGAATTAGCTGACTTGTGTTTGAATTAGTTGATTGTTTATCCAATTTTATGTGTCGTATTTTAAGATGTTTAACGAGACGAAGTGATTGTGCATCGACAATCTCTAAATAACAAGTTATAGAGAACATTACTTACTGAAGTTTTGTCATGACGTTAAAACCACTTAATAACGTTTTTACAGTTGGGTTTTTGTTTTTGGCCACTTTGTTACTTCAAAATAAACAAAACAAACGGTCTTGCAATGTGCACCTGCCTTACATCGTAACAATACGTAACAATATGACATTATTGAAACAGTGACCACGTATCATTTTATGTAACATAGAAAGTTACCAGTAACTACATTGTATCAAGTGAAATAATTTATAGCAGTGTGACTTAAGCCTATTACATACGTTCTGGAATACAAAATATAAGTAATCATTGGCTTTACATTAAATACAATATTTGCAAAATGTAGTTTGACATTTGACAGACAATGATAAAATTTTACGTGGCGATGAAAAACACAAACCTAATTTTTGTGCAAAATATGTGTCACAAAAACATTTTTCAATTTGACTGTTGACGGTTAGTCTGTTGACTTTAACATTAATATCCTTCAGCCACGTATATCAAACAAATCCAAATTTTGGTCAATCTATAATAAGTTAAGGTCAAGTTTTGAGCACTGAGCAGATCCTTTAGTATTATTAACAATTGCTATGTAACTAAAAATTGTAATACGATTCTAGGCGCAAGGCTTAGTCAACTGTAATATGACGTTTAACTTTCTCGATATGCTAATTATCCTTCGTGACACAATTGAACCTTTTATGCACACATATCACAATGTAAGATTTTAACACAATATCATTTAAATGCAGGTGAGATTAGGGTATACATAGAGTTTTTGGTCTAAAAAGCCATATTGTAGTTTGATTCAGTTTTAGTACGAGTAGATGCTGTTATTTTCAAAATATTGTTAATTGTTACAGGTATTATTCAAATATGGATACTAGGTAGGACTGGTTGGCAACAGTGGTTTATTTCCTTTAAACATCCATTTGTTTTGGATATGTCAAGAATGAAGAATTAGAGTTTGGAGATGTATGAAATAGAGTAAAGGCAATGTATAGTTAAAAGTGGATAATTCAAGTATTTATTGAAGAGAACATATTTTATTATAACCCTGGCGCAGTGTTATATAAGCTTCTCTGATTTATGCGTGCCTGATAGTTTAAAACAGTGGGAAACCTGTTTAAAGAGCTTTAGTGGCATATGCAGTGAAGCGGTTCTTTAATTTATTGATTATATTAGGCAAGCTCGGCCATGTATCGTGGCTCAAAACTACCGTCTAAATAACCGGCTACGAGATTTTTCGGGGTAAGAATGTATGTCCCATATTAAACTTATTGGTAGGTATAATAACTTGTAACTACAGACCCATAAAAAGAATAGATAAAGCAGTCGTATAAAATTGCGATCAATTAAGTGAGGAACAATAATCTGTCACTCGCTCGACAATGGCCCCATATTTACGTTCGCTACTTTTCGGCTGATGGCTCCGTCTAATTTTTTTAAGGGATCTATGCCTTTAACCAACGGTCAAAAAAGACTTCCAACGATACCTCATTTATCAAGCTAACTATAGTCGGAATTTTAATTCGATTCCAGATTTGACAATTTCAGTGTTGCAACGAAATGACAAGTAATAAATAGTGACGTTACGAAATTATTCGATACGAAAATGAAATATTTTCGAATCGATTCCATTCGTTTAGTATCTAAACAACTACTACTTTAATCATAACTAAGTATTACCAGTAATTTAAATATTTTTGAATTGATTAATTTAATTATGTCAATTAATTAAAAATCTGAGTTTTCTTTAATAACTGTGTGTGAAATTAATAAAGAAATGTGATGTTGAAGGAACATGAGAAATAAAACAATAATAAACATGTTGGCCCTAAGTGACAGCGCCCTCCGCTCTCTTTCAATATTCTCATCATCTTTAAGGTCGGGAGTCAATATGTAGTTATGTATTTATTTAAATAAATATCGATCATTTATTCTATAATTGGCGCACGAACATTATAACTTAATTACATAATTACTTTTAAACATTTATTACATAAACATAATAATCGCGATTATTCACCGATTGTTGTGTTCATCACTATTAGGTTATATGAGGTATCATTATTTTACAAAATGACGTTAGCTCTTGTCAAATGTGGAATCGAATTATAATTCCGTGTATAGGTACTCGTATTTCAAAAACTTCGAGAAGTTCTGAAAGAAAAATGAGAATTCATACTCGTGCACACTGGTCAAAACCCCTCGGCAGTTGGATAACAACAATTCAAAGTGTCCAAACTATAAGTATTCACAACGCATAATGAAATAATGTTCGCTGTTAATCCAGTTTATATTTAACCGTATCTCAGTAACGAAGCTGCAGTCTCATTGAGTTGTTTACTCTGTAGTGCACGAGGGAATGGATTTCCCGCCAATTCGACAAAACACCCAAATAGCAACCATTTTACCAACTCGAGCTCCGATTCTGTTAAATTACATAATAATATCTAAAATGTCCTCATTCAAGGTTCAAGGGAGAATTAATTTAATTAAAATTATGTGTAATAACAAATTGACGTTCTGTAAAAACATACCCACACACTTTAGAACTAGGTATGCATCGTTTCTTATTATAATTTAAGTGTGTGATAAAATTATAAAGAGGTGTGAAATTGGTCTGGTGGTATGCAAGTTTTCTCCATCACAATGCGGCTGGCTGATTATAAAAAAATAATTCAAAAATGTGTTCCATTTTCAAGTTTTTCTTTTGTTTTAGTGATTTTCATTTTAGATTTTTGCGGTGTATTGTTTGTATTGTGAGTTTGTTACATAACCATGGCGTATCGAAATAATTTCGATTTATCGGAAGCATACTTTTTGAACCACAAAAACATAACATTAGCTTTGCAGTGGTACCGCGAAAGACATCCAGATAGAAATACACCATCTCGATTTATTTTGAAACAGTTGGTGAATAATTTAACAAACTTAGGACGGTTCGACCATCGTTCACCATGACTGCGGCGCCCAATGGCAAACATTGACGATGAACTCGACATTTTGATATAAATAAATAATGATGAAATAACGTTCTGGTGATGCTGAAAGACGACTCATTTTCTGCCATGAAATAGAGGCTCATCCTAGAGGATCAGATTTTTCTAAATAATATTATCTGGTCAGACGAATCAAACTTTAGCAAGAATGGTATGTACAGCATACACAATAATCATATTTAGTCCAGGGAGAATCCCTTACGTATCTGTGAGACTAATGATCAAGTGCGTTTTTCATTCAGAGAGATTAATAATCTTCTGGATGCAGAACAACGTAATCTTAGTTTTCAGCAAAGATAGGGCGGGGCGCCAACTCATAACAGTCAGAGAACAAGGGACTATCTCAATGGACATTTTCTTTCCTGGATCGGGACAAATGGACAAATAAGATGGCCGCCGAGATCTCCAGATCTAACCCCGTTAGATTTTTTTTATGGGGTTATGTAAAAAATTTAGTTTATAAAAACCGGTATGAAAGTGTCCACGAGCTACAAACAAAACTTAGACGTATTCTAAACAGTATTCGCCATAACGTGATCAAAAAAGCGACAAAACCTTCCTAAACATGGTCCAAAATACGCCGGATGATTATATAATTAACTTATAACCAGTATAGGAAGTTGAAGATGTATTGACCGTGTAAATTCAAACAAAGGGAATCCATTGGAATGGTAGAAGTGACGGTGGTAGTGGAGTAATCAAAATTTATTTCAAACTGTACCTAAGTTAATTTGTTGTCAGTATCGATTTCAGTGAAACCGAGCCAGTTATTAGAATAAGTTAAAAAACGCGCCAGCATCAAAAGTCGGCTAACGGCTTTTGCGAATGATTTGACACATTTAATTACAATTGCCTCAGCTGCAGGTCAGGGAGTTGCAAATGCGCCTCGGTAAGATCGAATCGTTATATGAGCAGTACGATGAGGTACAAATACAATTAGAATGCAATACTGAAAATATCGACTTGCAATTCGTTGAGAGACATGAATTTGAAGACTGCTACTATAAGGTTCTTGCTGAAGCTCAAGGTATGTCAGAAACCCATAAATCGAGTCATATACTTATAGATTATAAAATATTTCGTACACTTGTTACCAACATTGAAGTTAAAAGGCAATTAAGTCTATTATTTTTGTCTGCGACGTAAAATAATACGTTATTAGTGTTCGTAGGTAGATACTTAGCAAAGGCATCGCTAGGCAACACCCTAGTAGGGAGAGTTGGGGCGTTGTGGGGTGGCAGCCGGTGAGCCGAACGACGTGATTTTGTAAGTTTGTCTCTGAATAACAAGTGTCCAAATTATATTTTTGAAACTACAGGATTTTTCAATAGACATGTGTTACAGGTATTATTAAAATATGGATATTAGGTAGGACTGGCTGGTAACAGTGGTTATTTCTTTTAAACATTCAATTGTTTTTGGAGCTGTCAGAATGATGGTTGATGTACGAAATAGAGTAAAAGTAATGAGTAATTAAAAGTGGATGATTCAAGTATTTATTGAAGGGGACATATTTTATTACAAACCTGGCGCAGTGTAATACATGTGTGAAGCGATAACGTTTATATTGACTCAAAGTATTTTAAGTTGTTCTACTACTACCGGGAATGTGACAGGGAAGCAACTCCTACTCCATTCAGACTACTTTGGCAACGTCGATGGTACTTAGTATTGGTATGTAGGTTTATTTATTTGGACCATAAAATGACACATGCAGCAGATTACCGGGCGTCCCGTGACGCACACGATTTTCTTATTAAAAGGACAGTTTAATGATAAACACACGTGCTCTGTATTTTTATACATATTATGGTATGTAGGTGTGTTAATAAAAGGCAACATTCCTCAAATTTTATTAATTTCATTACGAGAACACTGAATACAAAAATATGAAAAAAAAACTTCATTTTCCATTTTTCGAAGCTACTTTTTTTACATTTACTTCTTTTTTTTACTAACTCTAACCACTATGCTTATAGATAATGAATAAGTAAGCATTACAGTTCGTTTGAATTAAGCATGTTCTATTCACAGTATTCACTGATATTCATTTCATACGGTATGCGGTTCCAATCTACACTACGTAATTATTTCTACACTCTCATTACTGACTCATATTTCCCATCTAGCACATATTTAATAAAGTCTAAATGAGTTCTACCATGAAATTAATTTTCACATAAATTGAAATGATTTTAAACATTCTTGTTACAGGATAAACACACGGTATAGTGTAAATGAAAATACCGATATTAGAAAAGTTAGTAAGAAGCATTTATAAACAAATTGGACATTTATACTATCCTGTTTTTAGTAGAAGGTTATAAATCACATTTAACGTAGTTAAACGAAAAGAAGTTTCTAGGTGGCAATTAGAACACACGGCCCAGGTATTTCTCAATGCCATAAGTTATTTTTTTTAAAGTTTGTATTCAGAATGGACAATGGCAACAAAAGCAAGAAATTGTATCTCCTTCGACGGGAATATATCAGAACAATTTGAAACCCAATAATACCCAAACATACATAAAGAAACGAATCTTAAGCAAAAAGAGATCCTCAAAAACTTAAAGAAAGAAGAAAAAGAATTTTAAACGTCGTAAAGGCACAACTCCCAAAAATATCGACGTTGAAACACGTATTCTAATGGTAATGATAACAATATCGAATTTGAATACGATTATATAGACATAATACAACACAAGAATGTTGGCCAAAAAGCTCAACAAGTGCCATTAACCGCCAACAAAACAACAGTACACAACCTGAAAAGAACAAGCTCGACAAAGAGCAAAGATTTATTGAATGTAATCCAACATACAAGGTAAAATTCTGTCATTATAATTGTAACGTCAAGTATAAAATAAGTGAAATGTTACTATCGACTAATTACTCTTTTAGGTGGCTATAAACCAGATGGGATGTGGTACAAACCTGAAGATATAGGTATCGTTTGCCCCTGAATAAAATTAAATTATTCTATATTATTAAAAGAATAGAAGGAGAAGTGTCATTTAAGGCAAAATTATTTGCACGTATTGTTGCACTACGCACTATTGCACGTAATGTTCGAAATTAAAAGAGTTAAAAGGAACTGCTAGTATCAGTATTCACTAGTAGTTTTGTTTTAGGTCTGGCTAGTTTATATTTTTTATTTTTCAAATGTTTGACACATTCTGTTTAGTTCCTTATCCAACACATTTTTTTTAAAGATTTAGAACATTTATTAAAATTAGTAATAAATTATAAAACTTAAAGTAAATAAATATTAGATAACTTCTTATGATCAAAAGTATAAAAGTTAACAACATTAGAAGCGCAATAATCGGCGTGAAGATATGAAACAACCCAATTGCCCTTTTTCGTTCAAGGGATGAACAAGACAACAAATAATTGTTGCCAACACAGTAAGCACAAAGGTTGTATATCAAGGACGTAATTTATACGATCAAAACATCTTTTGAATTGCTTTTTAATCTTGAATTCTACAAGACTTAAAATAATTATACATTGAATGTATAAATAACCGAAAGTGTTAGATGTTTCAAAACTGCATTATATTCAAATCAGTGAATGAAATAGAGCACCTGAACGTTGCACTGCATTGATAGTGTTTGAAATACGTGACAAAATGCAAGAAATCTGGAATATTGGTTGATGGAAACCAATGAGCGCAAAGGAGCAATGTTGACAATAAAAATACAACAGTTTGTAGGGTTCCTTTTTAGACTAAGACATAACGACACCGTATCTTAGTTGGTACTGACCTTGTTATCAAAACCAAATGTAAATAATATTCCAGTGGGAAGGAGGGCCGAGCCCACAGAAACAGATAATTTTTATGGATCTGTGGCCGAGTCATTGTTTTAGTCAATTACATAATTCTGCTCAATCTGTCGCAGCCACAAAAAAACAAAGAAAGAGATAAAGTATTATTACAAATTGATTCTCATCGTAACACCCTAAGTTAATCGTTATCTATACTATAAAACTGCCCGACAATTTATGTCAGAAGCCTTTACCACTCAGTGATCTTATTGCTCCAGTCTATGGGGACCCAGCTCTTATTTTAAATCAAGGGAACTCCTGGCCGTGTGAGCGATCTATTTTAGCTCCCACAAACGATCAAGTTCTTTCCATTAACTCCCGCATTCTTATGCGTGTAGACGGTCAGAGTACACAGTCGTGAATCGAGTCGTCGACCAAGAAGACGCTACCAATTATTCTATTGAATTCTTGGATACATTGGCAGCGCCTAGACTTCCTGAACATAAAATAGTTCTCAAAATTTGTGTGCCAATAATTTTGTTGTGGAATCTATGTCCTCCGAATCTGTAACGGTACCCGATTGAGAGTGATACAGTTGCAGCGAAACATAATAGAACCAGAGATTATAACAGGTTGTGGCATGGGAGAGCGTTTGTTTATCCCTAGATTGCCTCCGATACCGAATAATATCCCATTTAGTTTTAAACGGGTACAATTCCCGATCAGCATTTGCTATTCAATGACCATTAATAAAGCTCAGGGTCAAATGTTGCAAACTGTTGCTGTAGACGGCCTCAGGACTCTCCTTCGGCCTACATGCCTATCTATACCTATACCTACCTGCCTACTGGACAAGGTGGGCAAGCTGTTCGAGAGGATTATTTCCGCCCGCATCAATCAGCATCTAGCCAGCCACGGCTCGGATCTGTCCGAGAGTCAGTTTGGTTTCCGGCAGCGGCTTTCAACGGTGGACGCGATCCTTCACATCCGATCGCTCACTCAGCGGGTCGTATCCCAGGGCAGAGTATCTTGGTGGTGACTCTTCGTCCATCGTGTGCCGGCCTACTTGTACAGGGTGCTAAAAGAGTACCTATCGGTGAGGAGCGTTCACTTCCCTGGTCGCAACGATGGCGTCTATGAGAGAAGTGTTGTGCGCGGAGTGCCGCAGAGTTTGGTCCTGAGCCCGCTGCTGTTTAACATAGTGCTGAAGACGATGCTCCCTCCTGGGGTGGGTTTCGTCTGCTATGCCGACGACACCCTCGTTCTGATCGAGGGAGAGTCATTCGAGAGGACGGTGCGACTGGCAGAGCTCGCGGAAGCCTATCGTATGGATCGTATCAATATGGATCGTGTCCAGGATCCGCAGCATTGGCCTTGAGACTGCGGCCTACAAAACCGAGGCGATGTGGTTCCATGGCCTTCGTCAGGGAACTGAGTCAGCTGAGACCACAGTGCGCGTCAGGGAAACGGACGTTAGGATAGGCCGGTACATAACGTACCTGGGCCTAACACTCGCCAGCCGCTGGTGTTTCGACGAGCACTTTGTTCGTCTAGTCCCCCGGATCCATGGGATAGCGAGTGCTCTGCACAGACTGCTGCCAAATCTCGGTAGACTGCGATAAGAGTAATAGTAATATTGTTGTATTAATAATAGTTTATCTAAGATTAGTAATTTGGACATTACTGATCCCATAGTTAAGTTTAAAAAAGATGTTAACGTACTTTTATGAGTAAGACTTCTAAATTTTACTAAACTGATTAAAAGAGATGTATTAAAATCAGCCCAGCTGTTTTACAGGTTTACAATAATTTCAGTATTCATATTATTATATTGTCTGAAAGGATAGATAGTAATTATTCACAATAATTACCAAAATCATAATATAAGATAAAAAAAAAATAAAAAAAATTTGAAAAGTTCTTTATGGAGTCAGTTACTCGTTTCATTAAATCCTTTTGTTGTATATTTAGTTCACGAATACCGTCAAAAAAACATCATCTGGCATTACCGTATGATTATTCACATCCTCAAAGTCATCATTATCATTATGCAGATCAAATTGATCATTGGCATAAATATCCAAAGGTTGCGTCGTTGTTGGTCTTTCATTGGTGGAAGAATTAACCACATTGAATGCTATAGCTTGAGCGAGAGCCTGTTGTATTACTATTTCTGCATGAGCAAATTCTTCTGCAGATTGGTTTGGATTAAGAGGTCACAAGTCCGATTGGCGCCGTAAAAAACAGGCTTCTGGCGTTTCATCTGATCCTAACAACTCATGCTCATCCCGGAATGGTATGTGTAATACTATTAAATTATAATAAAAACCGTTGCGATCGCTGTTCAATGTGAAATACCTGTGACGTAGAACCGCTGCTTTATTTCTAATTCGCATTCGGTTATTATTGCGTAATTTAATATATCTTACTACTTCAGGCTCTTGCTCACGTAGCTCACAATCACCATCGTCGTTGTCTATCCAGGTTGAACTGGAAACATTTTCATACCGCACAGCAAACTCTGCTAAACTTAAATTCTTCGAGGCTGTCAGGTCAGAGTTGGTACCTATCAAAAATGTTATTAAAGACAGACGTTTCGTCGCTATCAAATTTCAGTAAGCGGTATCGCTGGTTTGGCATGCAGCTATTTATGAACACCGCTTTTCTTGTACAGAATTTAAGCGGTAAATGGCAGAGGCGATAAGCAGCTTCAGGTGCACTAACCAAACTTTGATTTAAGATAGCCATTGAGACTGTAAACAACTGCTTCCACACATCATTTGTATGCCGTTTAGCTTTCTGAACAGCTTCTCGAACCGCGTCGCCACAATCACTAGGCTCACATTTGCTGGCATATTTGGCAATGTAATACGCCACAGCTGTCACATTACCACACGTTTGTAGGTCCATATTAGCCTGCCACAATTTAAACAATAAGGAATTATAATTATTAATCATTACTTCTGATTCGTTTCGTTTCAAAACACAAAATCGCCCTTGGTTTTCTAGTGTTTCATCTGGTCCTAAGAACATAGTTTCATCACTAATAGGTCGAGTGAATCCAAATCGACAAGAACTATTATCGCGATCTTTATAGCATGTTGCTGAATGCCGATGAGGACTTCCTCTATTTTGTAACTCTATCCTATACCAAAAATCCTGTACAGGTCCGCCAAAGCGTTTATGATTTTTTTGATAAATGCAATTAATGCATTTACGCGAAGTGTAAATTGCCGTGCAATCACAACGGGATACTTTTGTACTAGTTCTAGTCGATCTTTGAAAGTCAAGGTTTCAATATTGAATTCTTTACGACTATCAGCTATGAACAATGCCCTTAGCACATCTGGCCAATTAAGGTCATTGCATGAAAACGTTGCAAACCAGGTTGGTGCACCAAGTGAACGTACCATGACTATTAACTCTGCACAAACACGCTTCCAGTATGAAGCTGAGCCTGTTTGGGGAACTTACTGCACAGCAATTACAAATATTACAGGTGATTTTGCGGATGGCGCTGCTGTGAGAATATTCCCCACTATGAAGTTAGTAGAAGATTACAATGCTCGAATGACGGAGCTCCTAGCGGGAGAATGCCGTATATATACAATAAATGCTTTAGATGAGTCTCGAGGAGCTACGACGTATGGTAAGCGGCCTCCGCATAATGTCATTCCTGTAGATGTTAACAATTGTGGAGGATTATTACACAGCATAAAAATAGGCGTAGGCTCCAGGGTAATGTTAACAAGAAATATATCAGACGGACTAGTCAACGGAGCAATGGGCATTATGAAGAAAATAAAGTGGCCAGCTCTTCGTCGTGACCAACTAGAAGCAGGAGAGCTACCCGAAGCAGTATTCATTAAAGGGATTTTGGGTAACTTTGTATGGACCAGTGGCGTCATTTTTTTTTCAGCGGCCACGAATAATTCTAATGTCATTTCATTATACTATGTTACATGTATAATTATCTACCATCATTTTTTTCCTAAGTAATATCGGAGCTGAGATTTAAGCGTTTAAAGATTTTCAGAATTTCGTCAATATCCATACTAATAATATAAAGCTGAGTATCCTCTATCTAAGATTAAAATATAATTTTGGTGGAAAAACCAATGGAACGGATCATATCGACTCTGTAAAATCTCTGAAAGAATAGTAGCATCTGATTCAGTTGCTTCGTATAAGCCATATAGGCATGTCAATAATGTGACCGTCTGGACAAACTATTAAAAAAGGCTTTAATAAGTGACGGAATTTATGCAAACTATAGGATTTTCTTTGAAAATAATAGTTACTGCTTTTCTGTAAATAGATATACGTGCCATCTAATAAAATGATGGCTTTCATTTCAGACATGGGTACATTTGGATCATCTAACAAAGCCCTTGAAATAGATAAGCAACGCGATATAACGTCTTCTCGTGTCAAATAATCAAACCCTAGGTACTGCGGGGCAAACTCTCTTGTTAATTGTAGTCTTACGAGTTTCATATTTTTTCTAAAGACTTTCTAGACATTAAAAATCTGCGTTAATCTTTGATTAGAATCACCCGTATGCAATTTAGTAAGCACGGTTGCAAGAGCTGTTCCTGCCTTACCTTTAAACCGTTGAACAATTGAAGGACAACTTCAAATTGGGATTTAGAAAAACCTATGTAATACTAGAAAACACTATTATTTATTAAAACACGTTTATCAAAATTCAAAAAAGCTTTTCGTGTTCTCAACGTGTCCATCATGTCTTTAAGATGATTTGGCGAAAATTCGCTTAGCACCCGACGAGTGCGTAATTCTATATTTTGCCACACTGAATCTGTCATATGTTCTTCACAAATGCGAGGGATATAAAAACATTTTTCTTGTAAAACTGTAGCTCTTATATCAATATGTATCCTTTGTAAGTTCGTATTATTACACGCTGCAATAATAGATACTCGTACATGAGTATTAAAAGGTGCTCGTGTGTAACCTGGTTAAGATATCATTTGCATTCAGTTCACTTGTACCTCTTGATTTTCGACATTTACGTTTGCAGCAGGTACTCGTATTGGTTGCTCTGGCACGTGAAAATCTCCGGCGATAACCTCTTGCATTGATAGATCTGGAGGATTTTCCATAGACTGATCTGCGTTTACTGGTGCGCCAGCGTTACGCTGACCACGTTGTAAACATGGTCTGCAGATTTTGTCGCCCCAGTAAACTGGAATAGTTGAGTCGCATTTATTTCAGACTCACAATTATGTATTACACTTCAAGTTTTCAGCGTCCGGTGTAATCAAGCCCAATAAAATATTTTTTTAATTATGTCTAAATAGTCATTAATGAACGTTAAAGTTACATTCCGGTGTTCGTAAATTCATAAGTAATTGGGTCAGTTTTTATCCTGCATCTTATATAAAATAAAATATTGTAAAGCGTGAAAAATAAATAAAGATAAACGTACATCATATAGATAACATAATAATATTTTTTATCACATGCGAACATAGGTTATTAAGGGAGGGTTTAAAAAACTTACCTGAACGACATTTGCGACTTCAGTTAAATAAGTCATTAGAGACGGATTATTCAGTATTAACTCCGCTGTCATACTGTATGATCGGCGGCGAGTCCCACCGATACGATTTAAGCTTCGTCGGCAACAGTAACAAAATGCATTGGAAGTTTCATCCATGGTGTTTTACATTTAAATCACAGGAATATCGGTGTCCAAAAAGCATAGTCAGTTACAATAAACACATTCACAAGGTCCAGAGGAAAGCCGATTCGTTATAAATATCCACGAGTCCACAAAAGTTTAACAAATAAAGTAGGTTTTAACTTACTTCTGACAACATCTGCCAATTAGTTTGTCAAAAAAGTTAGTCCGAAAGACAGTATTTCTGCATCAAAATTGTAAAAAATAATAATAGAGAAATCTAAGATAGTACACGTGACAACTTTTTCGATTTTTCGAAATTCGATATGGTTTGGAGCACTGTGCCCATAATAACTTTTGATTTATTCATTCCGATCTTTCCAAATGTATAAATTTCATTGATGGCCGCAGAAGTTCAGAACGACGCCAACTTTACTCAAACCCCTTTGATGACCAAACTGTGGGAACTAGGGTAAAAGATGCGGAGGGTCTAGTATCAATCACACCGGCATCTGCAACTTTTCAAGCTATAAGAGGTTACGGTGATGAAGAAAGGTTAATGCTTCCGCTTATATTAAGTTGGGCTGTCACCGTTCACAAACTTCAAGGTACAACATTAGAGAGGATCTTGGAAAAAAAAATTTCGCAAAAGGTCAGATATATATAGCTTTAAGTCGAGTGAAGAATTTAAATGGTATCGCATTAAGTGATTTAGAGCCATCTAAGTTACTAAAAATACCACGTGACGGCAAAGCACTATGTGCAACAGGAAATGCAACGATTGAGACAATTAAATTAAATCAATATTAATTTCATTTTACAATATTTGAGCTTAATCGGTAACCGGATTGATTCACTATCAAAACTTGCGAGAATTGATTTGTTTTAACCGACATTAGCGAATTGAGAACCTCCTCATTATTGAAGTTGGTTAATAAGAGTCGGTTTTTCATACAGTTATATTGCACTTTTTATTTCCCTTTTGGTGTTTTAATATTGATGTCGGTTAAACTTTTTATACAAAAGTTGTATTTCTTATTTGCACGTATATTTTATAATGTAAAAGTTGTATCAATTTTTATATGTACGTAAGTTCCTCTGATCATAGCTAGTAAGTAAGTCATTCTTATCAATTTCATTAAAACCTACACCTTCAATATCCTCAAATACAACTCAATTATTCCTATCGGTTGAGGAGTTACACATTTTGTCTCCGAGCCACATTATCAGACCCTTAAATAGTCAATGATGAACTGGCTTTGCAATTTCATTAGAACCTACACTAAATATCTTCAAATACAGCTCAATTATTCCTATCGGTTGAGGAGTTACACATTTTGTCTCCAGAACCCACTCTGATCCTCGTCATATTTAAAAGGGAGCAACTTGTAGCAATTGTCCACACACGAAATTAAAGGCATTAAAATAGGTTCATAAACAGCGAAGTTATGGCTGTTATATTTACATGGGTTGAGGAGTTCCCCTCATTTTCTCCAGAACCCATAAATGGATCCTAACCATATTTAAATGGGACCAACTTCCAGCTCGTCGCTACCCAATAAAAAAAGAATTATTAAAATCGGTCCACTAACGGCGGAGTAATTTGTGTACATACATAAAAAAAATATACATACGAGACCGAATGGAGAACCTCCTCCTATTTTGAAGTCGGTTAAAAATTAAAACAAATCAAGCAAAGCGTAGTCAGTGGACACCTGTCTACCTATTTAAGACTTTTTCGCGTCTAAAAATAGGGCATAGGATAGATTTTATCTCGATTGTAGATTCCCTTAATATTGATATTGATTTGTACGTTTGTATAATTTAACTAAATGGGCTACGGACTATGACCTGGACTATAACATCCTAAAATCCTGGAACAGGTTCCCTTGGAAACAAAACCTTTTTTTTCTGCGAGTAATAGTGTATTGAACTAAACGCCATTTTGGGTGTTACTGTATGCTCTGCTGAGCATACCTTACTTAACTATGTGATGTCATTGTAATTCTAAAATGATGGATTATCCTAGGTGGACTAGTATTTTTTTCTTCATTACCCAATAAAGGTTATTACGAGTAAATGAAAGAGATTGCTGAGGAAAACACGATTACTAAAAAGTAAAAAATAAATTTATGTAAAGAATCTTTTAAAATAAGCTTTTATTAAGTGATCTAAAAAGAAGAAAATAATCTTTAAATTAAACCAATCAATTTAGTACATGAATTACACAATTGATTAAATGATATAAAAGCTTGTCGCGAGACTTGCACATTTTGCAAGAATATTTTCTTCATAAATTCATTTATAATAAGTAGATACGTCAAGCAAGACTAGTTAGTACACAGGTAAATCTCGCGACAAGCTTTATATCATTTAATCAATTGTGTATAATACATGTACTAAATTGATTGGTTTAATTTAAAAATTATTATTTTCTTCTTTTTAGATCACTTAATAAAAGCTTATTTTAAAAGATTTTTTACATAAATTTTTATTCATAACTACCCACTAAACGTTCCATTAATTCGAAAATCTGGAACGCCGCGGCGTGGTGTTACGTACGAGTATATGCTCTGGGACATGTCAGGAATGTCCCGTGCGTGATAGGATTTGTTCCGCTTTTTGGGGGTTATATTTTACTTTGATTATTTCTAAGGACCAGATTCAAGCACATAATGATAGGGCAAATCTGATATAAAGTATCATATTTTTTATTAAACACTTTTTTGCTATCTATTGTCATGTAAACGTAACTTAAATCTCGACCTACGATCATTAAAATAAGAACAAAAAAAGTGGTGAAAACTTGAGAGGAGGATAAGGTATTGTAATTTTTTTCAAAACTTCAGATTATATATTTTTTTAATAAAAGTCCCACTTTTTTTACGTTAATTTTTAAATCCCGACTTGCTACAAAATAAAACTGGCAAAGCTGATAGATAGGGCCATTAATAGATGGAATCCAAATTCTTATATAAAAATCACCCACCAATCATATAAAGTTAAGCAATTTCATAAAGGCAGTGCTTCAGCGTGGAATGTACTGCGCATGTGCCGAATACGATACGATAGACAACATTCGTCCTGTCCTAGTAAGTCAGGTTAGCTTAGTGGTCAGAGCGCTGGAGTTAGTCTCGGCTAGCTTCCAGAGACGTGGGTTCGAATCCCACACCTGGCGATCCCGATACGGTCAATTATGTTTTTGTTAAAAATTCCCTTTTTTAAATCTTATAATAGTTAGATATTTATTGTTCTCCAAAAAAAATTTTCTTAAAATGCAATTATTAATGTTATCAATTGTCTTGTAACATAGTAAGAGACGGTTATTTTATTAACTGGTAGGTATAGCTAATTGGGCGGCAGAAATCTCATACCATCAAGTGTGGAGTTAAACCATTTCCCCTAAAATATTGTTATAAAATATACGAGTATTTATGTAAAAAATCTTTTAAAATAAGCTTTTATTAAGTGATCTAAAAAGAAGAAAATAATCTTTAAATTAAACCAATCAATTTAGTACATGTATTACATAATTGATTAAATGATATAAAGCTTGTTGCGAGATTTACCTGTGTACCTACTAACTAGTCTTGCTTGACGTATCTACTTATTATAAATGAATTTATGAAGAAAATGTTCTTGCAAAATGTGCAAGTCTCGCGACAAGCTTTTATATCATTTAATCAATTGTGTAATACATGTACTAAATTGATTGGTTTAATTTAAAGATTATTTTCTTCTTTTTAGATCACTTAATGAA
Organism: Lerema accius; assembly: GCA_001278395.1. NCBI lineage: Eukaryota > Metazoa > Arthropoda > Insecta > Lepidoptera > Hesperiidae > Lerema > Lerema accius. The sequence continues at coordinate 673,914 of LGAG01001135.1, read as the reverse complement.
AGCTTATTTTAAAAGATTTTTTACATAAATTTATTTATATGTGAAACGGGACGTTTGTCATCTAACTAAAATGGCGACTGCGGTTTGTTTGTCAGTGCCATAACAATTTAACGAAATACTCCACAATCCGAATTTTGCGAATATATGTTGTCGACTCGAAATCATTATTTTTTATGTTTTGGTATTCATATAAGGTTTCGATCGAGTCTACCGTATCCCTGCACGAAATTATTAATATAGATAATTCCACTTACACATTTACACACTCACTACACAGTTCCAAAGGGAAAAAAACACAAAATCAAGAAAAAAATATTATAACGTAATGTAAGACGGTCATAAAGAGCTCTATGAAACCCTCTAACAAACCCGAGCTTTGACTTGAACACTCGCTGACTCTCACTTATTTCTATAATCGGACTTAGCGGTGTAATCGACGACGACTCGTAGTCAAAGCTTGAAAAGCAAACCAATGAAACCTTATCTTACTACATTTCTCTGTTTAGAACGACATGGAGTCGGGGTTAAAATAATAGGTACTTGCAGCGCTGGATCGCATAGTGTTCTACATTTGTATGTGCGCGACGTTTGTTTCCTGTTTGCTACTGGGCGCTACTTCCGGTTATAAATATTTCTTATATTATTCTAATATATTGTGGTGCATGTAGGTATGAAATTTATTTTGAGTTATCATCATCTTCGCAACTCGTAACTGCCCCTTGGGTCTCCTTTCACAAATAGACCTTAGTCCACCATGCTGGCCGATTATTTTCACATGTCAGCCTATGTAGGTATTTGTTTGGAACATGACAGCATTTCATTGCAGTTTTTTTCAAATCTGACGTGATTGACATCCTTCTGAGCTGTAATTACTAGTGTATTATTATCATTTATGGAGGACGTCTAAATATTTAATTTGTTATATTTAAAGACAACGTGCTCAATATTCCAACGCCTCTCTTGTATTCCATATAAAATTACTCTGCAACCGTGCTTTATATTATGTTAACGATCAAGAACGGAAAACAAGAAGGAATAATAAAACTGTCAAAGACGCAAAGGGTTAATAAACCAGTTTGAGAGGGTTCACCATGCTACTATGAAGGCAGTTGACAAACATTTTCAGCATGAATCTCAAAGGAAAGGACCGTAGATTAAACCGGATAGATCCTGAGTTAATCTCAGATATTGATTAAAGATGACTTTGTGATTATTGGAGTACTACTAATAGTAGTGCCACTTGGAGCGTCGTCGATCGTCGTTACGTTTCAACAAATCTGTCTTGTTAGTGCTGCATGACAAAATGTTTGCTTATTGAATAGAAAAATTAATAGCTGTAATTTATTCCAAGGTGATAATGTTTGCGCGTTTGCGTTGTTGTAGATTTTAAACCCTGATTTCAAAAATTATTTCACCGAAACATGGTAAAAAGTTCACTTATCATAACTTATGGGGAATAGGGGATGCTCAATAGGGATTTGCGGAATAAACCGTTTTCACTGAGTGACTTGCAATATTTTATTACAAAAAAATAAGACAAGAATTCTTGGAAAACGTGCATGAAAGTTCCCATAGAAGTTAACTCGCAGGTAAGTTAGGAAAATATAATATTCTTGTGGCTGTTGATGAAACTGATGTAATTTCCACACCAAACGCATTAGAACAATATGAACGTGTCAATTATAATTATAGTGTCATTAAACAAAATAGGTTTAGTAAAAATTGCCACTAAGGACAAGCCATGTTATTTACACAAGATATTGCGGCAAGCGCGGAGTAACTACATCGAGATACTAAGTAAATATCAATAATAATTTTCACAATAATATTACTATTTTAATTACAATCGATACCTTTTTTGGGGCAGGGCGGTGGGAGGAATGGCGAATAGGTTCTTCAAAAATGTCTTCTCCCTACCCTGTCTACCCCATTACTAGTAAAACCTTAACTGGAGTATGAATCTTCAAAGCATACTTTTCCTTGTGTCACGTGCATTTTTGCAGTACAAAGCAATGTCTCCTAAATGAGATTGGAAAAATAAAGGCATCATTTCTTCAAAGCAGAGTTTAAAGACATGGTATTACGAGAACATATTGAAGAATGACATTTCTTTGTAAATATTAGGGACAACGGATTTAATTAAAATAACTGTTGGGATTATTTTATTTTTAAGACAAAATGGAGGAAGGTCGCTTATGGTTTTGGAGAAAAGTGCTGTAAACCTCTTTAGGTAAGCTTGACTTCGCGGAAACGGGAATAAAAAGAAATGCTGTCGGGAAACTTTACACTTGTTTGGACAAAGCCGAGATTAAGTACAAAACGGCGCTTATTTCCTGTTTATATGGTTTTGTTTAAATTAGCCTATTGTATCAAAAGTTATTAAAGGACAATATTAGATCC
>LGAG01001135.1:657368-671409 GCA_001278395.1 Lerema accius | reverse complement strand
ATAATTGATTTTTTATTGATTTTTGAGGCGATACGAAGTTCGCCGGGTCAGCTAGTGTAAACATAAAACAATGAAAAATAAATAAATCAATTTAGGGCCCTTATGCTATTATAATTCTCATAAACAACTTGCCGATTAAAAATTAAATTAAAAAGACTTTTACTTATTATATTTAGCAATGGGTTTTCCGCCTAAAATGGTGAAAATTCCGTATTACGCAACATTCATAAATCGTACATACCGGAATGACGGATGACGTTTACGTGTCATCACAATGTCATTTTTCCTTAAAAATCTAACCTTTTAGTAAATCTTTTATGTCGGCCCATGTACAGAATTGGCAAGTTTTCAATGAATTTGACCACTTCATTCGTGATAAGTTTTAAATTATCTTTAAAATGGCGTATTTGTCATATTTGTACGCGATAATAATTGTATGGAGCAAAGTTCTATAGAACTTCTGGCATTGTCCTTTAAAGTTTGTATAGGACATCCCTAACTGACGTAACTGACAGTCATATACAAAAAACATACACCGAAGCGAAGCGAGGGCGAGTTCACTAGTTAATCATAATACCTACTATAACAGAGGTTGTTCTAAACCGACTCTGTAAACCATACTGTGATGCCACATCAATATAATTTTTATTTTATTTTTTATTACGAAAGAATTGATTTAAAATGGTAGCATCTAGTTTCATAATTATTTGTAATGTGACAGATGGCGGATTTGTATTGTATTTTGTTCAGTTCATTCTAATGTTCTGTATGTTTAAAATGTGAAAATCAAATTATAAGTTATTAAGTGCAAAATCTTTTTAATTATTTTCTTTTATAAATTAATACAAGTCTAATGGGCTCGAACATACTCGTACTAGACCCCTATTTAGCACACCACAAAATGTTTAATAAAATTGATTCAATCTATTAGGTTCTCACTCAGTTCTCTCTCAAACTTCGTATAAAACTTAAATATCACAAGTCATTAAAAAGTCGTAGTCATTTTTATGCATCGTCAGTGGTCATCGAGGTAAAAACTGCGCTGTAATTTCTCCAAAAATAAAACTGTCATTCGCGCTTCAACTAGTGGCGCAGAAATTACAGGGTGCAGTGATTCAATTTTCTGGCCTAACAATTCTTTGTGTAGTCCACTTTGATTTGTATGTACTATATGAATGAAATAGCTGCAATACATTATTATTGCCGATTTCTTTACTGTCATACATCTACTTTCGGAAATGATTTCGAATATCTTAAGCCGACATTGGTGAACTGCTTGATGTTAAATCTGATTCTAAGGATATATTTTATCGTCTCTTTAATTATATTCATTGGAAAAATCTACCACAATTTTTTTTTTGAATCGCAGTGACGAATTCAATATACTTCTTCATTAAAAGTCCATGGATATTAATAAAAAAATACTTCAAATAACGACCAGACATCACCCCATAGCGATGGAGTGATATACGGCTTTATTTCAATGGAACACTATTAGACTTAAATACGATTAACAGAATGTCAAATGCGACATATTATTCTGCCGAAACAATTGAAGTTTGATATGGAATTGTAAATGCAGAATTGAGCTCCTATTCGTAATTCCATTTGACCAGATGACCACAAAGTACAGAACAAAGAGACACGAATTACACAATGCAATGGAAATAAAGCCTTTGTTACATGTACGTACAATGCGTTCCAGTGACTAAACCATAGACGTATATGATCTCATTAATAAATTACTGCTGCCAAAGTTGTACGAGTAATCAGATTTGCAATCGGTGCCTTTACATCATGGCTCCGATAACGGAACTGCGAATCCGTTAAGGTTAAAACGGAAATGTGTTTTTTATCGAATGTAATCAAGGTAGTAAAATCCATTCCATCAATTCCATTAATCTTTAAAGGATAAAAAGACTTAAAATAAAATTGGAAAATAACGGAATTATTACGAATTCAGAATACTGAAGTTGAAGAGAAAGTGGTAGATGAAGGAGAGCACTCTGTTGTCATTGTTTACTAACAGATCAGTAAAATTCATATTGATTGATTTAGACATATCCATAATACTATAAATGTGACTGTTGTTTGTTGGTTTATCCTTTATGACGGTTTTTGACGGTGCCATTCAAAACATTAACCTTTCAGTCTCTCAGAGCAGGTATTTCGATTTATTATTAGGTGTAAAACTCAAACAAGATTTATTGTGATTTTATAAAAGTATGTGCTAAAGTGTAAAAGATGTTTCATGAAAAACAAAATGAAATTATAGTTGGATAATTTTGTTGTCCGATTTTGGAATAAGCAATTTTTTGGGGTTATTTTTAACCAGTAGGATGTCGCTGTCACAGGTTAATTTTATCAATTTTACTATGTATAAACTTAACCTTTATTATAACTGCAGAGTTCAGAGGCCTATTACTTTGTTCAAGGAATATTGTTTTTCGATTACGTGATAATGCGTTAGAAAGAGTATCTGACACTCACATAATATTGTATGCCGCTTTGCAATACCTATAATTTATGCCAAGAGGGATGTCAATTTGTAATACCATTAATTCATTATAACGAAATAGCGTAATAATAATAATGCTGCATGCATAAACTTCTATGCGTATCGTAGTGACGTAGTGAGAAAACGATTTAACCTGTTGCCGAGGTGCAGACAACTATTTTATCAAATCTTAGCTGACATGTTTGTATTATAAAGAAAGCAGACGTCTTCGTTATATTTCTTTAAAAGAAAAGAAACTACGGATTGAGAGTTATGTGTGTATATCTACGGAACACAATTTTTAATGATGCAAACGTAAACTCTAAGGGTTTAGGTAAAACGGTAATTCTTCCGTCTTCCTTTGTCAACATCCCCCGTTGCCTTCAAGAATATACACAAGACGTAGTTTGTTAAGACCTTACGCCAGATTCGACCTTTGTGTTACTCATACCTGCAACCCTACATGGAAAGAAATTATTAAAAAGCTTATGACTGGTAAAAAAGTACAGACAGACACGATTTAGTTGCCAGAATGTGTAGATTTAAAGTTTAAAATATATGGAGAGAAACAACGGTTTATATATTCTGTTGCATAGCAGAAAAGGGGAATACCATACGTCCACATTGCAATAGGGCACATCCAAATAGACAACATAATAAGCGCTGCAATATCAGATCTAAAATAAGATAAGGAATTCTATGATACCAAACTCTGAAACATGCTTCATCGTTCATGTGGAGAACTAAATCGTAAATTGGTATATAAAAACAACGGGAAATGTATGAAGAAATATCCCAAACAACTGCTAAGATAAACAATGTACAACGGCAATGATTATGTATCAAAGAGACGAGGATTACTGGAAGAGTGTAGTAGAAAATTTACAATTACTTGATCTGGTGCGTTAGAAACCTTAAACTGTTATTTAAGCAAGAAAATTTAGGTTTATACACAAAGGCAGTGATCAGACGACATTTGATCTTAGAAAGAAAGGCGAAGCTCAGCCTCTTATGCTATTATTATGCTTATCTTATGCTGTATGAAAATTAGAGACCTTTATGCAGCTTTCATATTATTATCATCTTCCACTATCATTTAATGAGGGTAGTCCTATGTTCTGTTTATCGCAACCTTCTTTTCACAAAGTTAACAATACTTGTTTAACGTGACATCATTTTTGTTCATCACAAAAATAGGTACTTATTCCATTTCCTACTACGTCATTCTATGGACGTGCTCTACAAACCATGGCTGAGCCTCGGTTAATTTGACATATTTCGTTGCTGCGAAACAAATGAGTTATACGTTACACTCATAATATTAATGGGCTTTAATCTATAACAAGCCTAAACAAATCGGCAATATTAATTTAATACTAAAATGTTGTGAGCTTAACGTACGAATTTAGATTTAAATTAAAAACAATACAAAAAACTATGCTTGAAATTGAAGAGAAAATATTTTTTTCAAACCACACAGTAGGTTACGTCTGGCGAAAACTTTAGTTTTTTTAGGGTTTCGTATATCGAAAGGAAAAAACGAAACTCTTATAGAATGACTTTGTTGTGGGTCCGTCTGTCAAGACCCTTTTTCCCAGGAACGTGTGGAGGTTTTACAAAAAAAATTCAGGTCTACTGTCCCTTACAGCTGTGGAGAAATCAAACTTCTAAGCCAACAAATTCAAAAGATACTGCCGATTATGTCTAATAATTAAATGTGAACTTAATACTGCTGGCCTTTTTTTCTGCCACGATTCTTTTCGAAACTCGCAAGGGCATCAAACTTCCCGTGAAATCAGAATCTTGAATTTTAGTTCGAAGCAACATCTTACAGATAACGAAAAATTGCGGAAACTAAAACTTTATTCCATCATTTTAATAAAAATATTTTACGGAACCCGCGATGCGCAAGTCCAACTGGCACTTGGCCGGTTTTTAATCAACGTCTCAATGGTGTATCTGAAAGGGGTCTTTAATAAACTTAATTTAACATAAGATCGCTATTACCTGAAGAAGTATAATTATATGCACCGGATGTGATTTGTAATAGGCATTTGTTATTCTAAATGAGTACGATAACGTTGATAACGCAATGTAACGAGAAAATTACGCACGATATGCAGACGTACATATTATAATATTATCTGCATTAACTCGTTTTGAGTTTAACATGTTAATCTCCTTTTTAGACGTAGGTAGATTAGTGACTTATGACTGTAGGCAGGGCTGGCAACAGTTCGCGTCCCCCGGATTTGTATTATTCCAGGGGGCATCCGGACGAAGTACCCCGGGACAAATCCTGGCACTATTAATGTATAGGGATATGTAGTTAAATTAAAAGATTAGCAACATTAAAAAGAACGTGAGATAAAGATTCCTTCCTCCGCAAATGCAGTCAACCATTTAAAGGTTTAGCGAAGACATAGAGACGAGGAGAAGACTAGAGAGAGACGTTTTCTGAGAGGATCATTTTTATTTAACAACTTTGATTATGAATGTCCAGGGATAAAACCAAGATTTCGTTCACAACTATACTTGCTTTGCGAAAGTTTTGTCCGATAAAGACAATTTTACTGATAGCAGCCCTAACTTTAGGTGACTCAAATTATATCATCATCAACATCGCAACATACTGTTCCACATCTGGGCTTATGTCTCCTACAATCTCGTAAAGGCCACAGTCTACCATGATGACTGAGCAGAAATTGCCAGACAACACATTTTACAGCGCTTATAGCCTGGTAGCATGTGTCGGTCAAACTAAAATTTGGTGTTGGGAAATCCACCCTAAAATTAATTTCATTTCATTGTATGCACGCTTTTAGCATTAGGTATGAAATACCTATCCTCGCGCTGTCCAACCAATATTGTGCATAGGATTATTTAATAGAGGATTAATTTCCACACACTACATTACTCTGTTATTAACATTATAAAGGAATTGGCATGTCAATGGTTTTGTAATAGTTAATTAGCGGTTGATCCGTGTTCTATAGTATGGGTTTGGTATGTGAAGTATTTTGATTCTATTCGATAGGTTTCACGTGACATCATAAATTGAAATTGATCACAGAAATTGTATTACACGAATGGAAGCAGCCAATATTAGCGCACTCGGCGTAAAGTCACTAAAATTGGGCCGTTTAATTTATTTTGTGTACGATAGAGACGGCAATTTTTTTTTAAAGATGATGGGGACACATGCTATGTAACACGGAACATCTTTTACGCATGTTTTTTATGGAGGTAACATATACACTCTCAGGAGATTTCAACAGCGATGGAGTATGGTCTAGTTTTAGGTAATTCTATCGTCGAGCTCCACAAAGGGGCCAAATTGTTAGAGATATTGAAACACCATAATAGCAAAAGTTGCCCGAAATTATGAGCAATTACTAAAGATAAATATATGTAATTTTTTAAGGTAAGACCGAATACAACGCCACCCCAGTACTCTATTTACGTATACAACCACAATACCACAACATAACATACGAGTTATTTTAATATATTTAATGTGAACTCTTCAATGGAACGGATTTAATTATAATAATGATGAAGCAACGTGCTTGTCAATTGGGACACCGCGAATTTTTTGTAGTCTATTTTTATTTCGCTTAAACTTTGGTATAGTTGTTAATTCAAGTGTCCTGGGTTCGATTTCTTAACGGAACAGATTTTATGTTTCGTGCTCTATGTACTTCAGTAGGTACTTAGGTACTAAGTAATAAATAAGAAATCAACAAAGAAAGAAAGACCAAACTAATTTTTTTTTTCTGTTTTGAGGCTCAGCTTTATAAAATACACTTAATGTCACTCAAATAATGGAGACGAATCTATTTGCACCTTATGTTGAGGAGAACTGCACATCAAGCTGGCATATTATAATAAAGTTAGTTTTTTTACGTTTCAAAACATTGTCAATTATTTTTTATTTTTCCATGTCATTATATATTATAACCGTCAACCAGACTACAAGTTTTATTTTTCCAATTTGTATTTAAAAATATTCAGTAATTCAACATTTTTGATTATCAACCCTTCCACGATGAAATCCGATAAGCCATTCTAGCTGTTGTACTTGCCAAAGAAATGGACATACGAGTTTGGAGAACATTAAGCCTTCTTCTGACGCAGTCGGGTAAAGAATTAGCGTGCAATTCCGCAGATTGGAGAAAGCGACAGACAGAGATGTCATTGCCACAACAGCAGACACAGAGCATCAATTTGCATGAGATCTATTCGGACACAATTGCGATTGTCGCACGACGAAGAACTTTGTTCAAAATGGGGCATACTAATTTATTTCAGGCCTTACGTACTAAGCGAATTACGTAAATCTGGTTTAGACATCACTTTGGAGATGCTCGAGATTAAACCTTGACTTGCTACGAAATACTTGCTAAAGGAATAATTTTTCTGCATTTCCGTAGGAGAAACCATGTGATTTAAGCTCTCGAACATTGAAATTGTGGATTTATTTTGTAAGCGAAGCCTCGGAGGGGATCTTCTATTCTTGTTCAGTCGTGGATATTGACGTGGATCAATGTCTATTAGGTTGTACAGTTATTTCAAAGCCGTGGCCAAACATTTTACTTTTCTTTTTTTATCTTTTAAGAAAACGCTTTGGCTTGTAGAGCAACAAACATAACGTTAAACATAGCTTCTTTTGTTATTCAGCAGGATGCACCATGAGCAAAGGAGAGATCACAGGTAAAGTGATTAAGACTTAAGAATCAATGGAATTCCTTAGACACAGAAAATGAAGAAACTCATACTCGGCACAAGTCCTGCTACCTACTATGCTCGCTGCTATGTTCGCAATTTTATTATAATATCGTATTGGTAATTAATTAAACGATTTAATTAACTGCACTGACCGCGCGACAGCTATTTCAAAATTAAGGTAATTCCATTAATGTCAGGCTCTATAATTAAGTAGCACTTGACATAAAACTCAATTGAAATGCCGATAAAATGATCAACCAAATTTTTAGTTTAACTCGTTAAGCGAATGTGGAACATTCGGAGTTTGGTTGCAATAATTGCACTGTTGAAATATACTAATGAGTAGAAACTATTGAAATATAACATCAGGATCAATAGGGGGTTCTCAGTGCGCAGTAATAAGGGCCCCATATACGGTACGATTCGTCTATACGATCGATCTGATGAAAATCGTGACGATTGATCGCATCAAAAATGTCGCTTCATACACGAAACGATTGGTCGTAACGATCGATCATTTATTGTTTGAAGCTGAAGTATAAAGACGTGTTCTAGTAATTAAATACATTATGTGCCCCATAAAATGGAAAATCTACTTCTTTTCCTTACCTACCTACGTGGCGGTAGCGCTGATTCGGAATCAAAAGAAAAAAAGAAAGCCTAAATAAATATAGGTTAAGGAATGGCTATTAAAGCGAAATCAGTATTCGCATGTAAATCTTTAAAGGAATTAAGGTTCCATCCAGAAGATTGGCACAATTATATGAGAATGACTGACGCCAGAGTGAGACAAAATTGAATCGTTGATCGTCAAGAGCCATACACTGTCGATTCATCGTTACGATATTCATGATTGCATCGGTTTTTGTTCCGATTTCCGACACGATCTTCGATGAAGTAAATCTTTAACGATCTTGACATACACCATCGATTCGTCGTTTCGATCGGTCTGACGAGACGGATCGTACAGATAAATCTTACCGTGTATGGGGCCCTAGATGCCATATTTTTGAAGCGACAAACGCAGGCAGAATGCGTTTCAGATGCATGTTGGTATCGATGTACACGTAAGCGCGCTCAAAAAACCCCGAATACCAAGGTTAAAGTATATAAAAGATGTTCATACGAGTGTTGAGAAAATAGATTAAGCTTTTTCAGAAAAATGGGATTTTTCATAAAATATCATATTTACGTATTACCCTACTCCCGACGAAGACAAATCCAAAAACACAAAAGACAAAAATTGGTCAAGCCGTTCTTGCGCTATAAGTGGTGTGTGTAACTAACATGAATTTCTTATAAGTATCTATAAATAAATAGATATAGATAACAGACGAAGAGTATCGTAGTAGACCATTTGTTATTTACTGAGTCACCATTACGTGATTTCTACACTACATTGGAATTGAATTAATGTTTCCTCATTAACTTACAAATAACTATATTGTATGTTTAATAACGTCGTTTAGAAGAGGAAATGTTTTGTGTCCCACAGGCAAGTATAAAGCTGTCTCCTAAGCCCTAAGTGACTTTGATATACCTACCTACTTTAAGCGCACATTAAGTTCTGCGACTAAAGTCCTTGAGAAATCAAAAGCTTGTCCTCTTAACTTAGCCAAGCTTTGGAAGTGACATTGGCGCATACCTACGGAATACAATACACAATTTAAAATAACTTTTATTCCTTACCTACATAATTATGACGGTCTACGTCACGGGGGTCTTTTAAAAATTAGGAACTTTGGTTAGGACATCTATGTTTGTCCTTAGAATTTAAAATTTTAAAGTACATAATTTCCTTTCTAATCGATAGGTAGGAAAGTCTTTAGACACTAAATAATTTCTTTGCACTTACATTCAATATTGCTACGAAAATCTTTACATAAAAATTCTTTGTACATTCAATGTTGCTGAGAAATCTGTACAATTTCGCAGACCGAGTGGACTAGGAATTTATCGGGAAAATCGGTGACATTGACGATCGTCGGATGTTTCGGGGACGCGTCATATCGCATGAACGATTTGTTGATTTTCTTCTCACGGTAAAGCAAGAATTAGCTGTTTGCTTTACTGTATCTGTGATAAAAAAAGCCGTTTTTTCTGAATGCGCCTCCTTTCGCCATTCAAGATAAACTTCTAACACTACTGCACTTATTATCTTTATTTAATAGTTTATGATGGCAACTATTACCTTTATTAATCCATATAGCAACAATTTGAATAATTATATAGGTATCCAATTATAAGAAACTTTAGCCAACTACAGCGAGGTAGTTGGTTAGTGGATTAAAGAGAAACCGAGTAAAATGAAGTGACAATTTCTACAAAATAAAATTACAAACTCTTTGGGTCTGTGCTCGTAAACTTATAGTTGTACTAGACGTCGCCCGCGGCTTCGCCTGCAAAAGAGTAGTGTAAAAAAATATTCAATTCATCCCAAGGGAACCTACAATCGGGATAAAATCTATCCTATGTCCTATTCCTGGATACTATCTGTGTGCCAAGTTTCAGCTTAATCTGTTTAACGGTTAGAGCGTGAAGGAGGGACAAACATCCAAACATCCAAATATCCAAACATCCAAACATCTTTAGAAACTTTCCCATTTATAATATTAGTAGGATTTTAGTAGGCACTTACCCTATTCGTACTAATACTTGTATTCCTCTGTATATTACCTAACCAGTCTGATTTTTCGTATGACCAGACATTATTTTTCGTTTCGTCTTGATTTTTCTATTTAAGAATTGACATGGTCGACATTTGCAACAATCGACAGGATTGTATAGGAGAAATGCTACAAATGTCAAGTGACAAAGATGTCAAAAATATTTCAACGGGAACGCCCGCGAGGAATAAAAAAGAGTTGACCACAGAGTAACTTTTATTACAATCGGTATACCTATTGAAAATAAATATCACTCTCTATCACAGACGATAAACATCTCTTTTTAGTAATAAAGACCGGGCTATAACCTCAGAGCAAAAAAATATATAAACAAAGGCGTAGTCGAAAAAAACATTACGCAAATAACAAATAATAACTAATATACTGAGTTTCCCGATACATGGCTCGGCAGTCCGTGCTTGCCGTATGACAGATAGTTAAAGAAAGAAAAAAAATCACCTCAGTTTTTTTTCCAAGTATATACTTACATATTACTTTTTGGTCTGAGCTAGGTAATTCCTACGTCTCTCACAAACAAAATCTGAGTTCGAAAGAGACGCATGTATCACCACACACTGTAATTTCAGTCACAATATTTATGAAATAGTGATATTCATAATAGTAACTGGTGAAAGTCTATGTCTAGGATATGACGTTCTCCGATTTCGTAAATCTAAAGATTAAATAATAACCCAATCTATCAACCACCTGGATTCCAATTCCTCAAGAAAAAAATTATTTAAGAATTTTTTTGGGACCCTGAAATTGCAGTTTTTACATAATTATGTATAGTCACTATAGCTACAATAATCATATTCATAATTATCATTTTATGGATGGTTTATAGAATTATCTGTCTGACTATATAAAACCCTTAAAGATAGTTTAATCAACATTTACGACGGCATATGGAACAATACTGATACTGATAACGCATTGGAAAATTTTAAAGAATTACTCACCTGTCTTATTAACATATCAATATGAAAATCATTCGTAACCTCGATATTTCACTTTTGTTTATTACGTAGATTATTACCTTGTTCATTATTGCACGACGAATTTTCTTTTACTCAGGTGTCCCCACAGATAATTATCTTTTTCAGCCATAGGAAATATGTTTTCACGATTGCAATTATTAACGCAATGTAATGTACTGACAGTTAATGTGAGATTTATCTTAAATTTTGTTAAAAGCTTGCTAATGACACCGTTTAATAAATATCGTAATAATTACGTATTAATGTACTCGTATAATAGAATATTAGAAACCGCGCACGGCGGATGTACACACAACGCTTTGAAGGTAAAATTGGCGGGAAAAACGAAGAAAATGCCGCGCACTTGCTAGCGACATCTGGAGGCCAAAATTGAAGCATTAATAATGTCTTTAGGCGAGCATAGACAAGTCAGGGAACCACAGATAAGTTTACAGACCCATTCAAAGCAAATCTTTATTTTTTAGAAGGCATGCATGTTATAATCGGATTTCTACGGCTGAAAATACATACTGAGTAATTTAGTTATACAAATACATACATACATATATACATACATTTAGTTATACATGCTATACAAATACATACTGAGTAATTTAGTTTGTCTATTGTCTTTGCTAAACTTTATTTTGGTAAATTTAGCACTAAATTCATAATAGGTTATTAATATTAAATACGTGGTCAAATAATGTTAAAAATTAATAAAAAAATAAAGCTAAAGGAAAAATAAAAAAAAGCTTTTATATTATTTTAAACATTTTATTATTATTTGGTGTAATTAACGTGATTTTGCAGATAAATAAATATTTCTACCGATCTGACTGATTTCCGGTTAGTCTAAATTTTTTTTATTTTAGGTACATAGCTTTGGGTGTAGTCATGCCTTGTACCTAATGAAGAGAACCAGAACATTACGTATGACATACTATACTCAGTTTTTAGGAGCTCTTTAAATATTTTTTAAATTATATCGAGTTATCCTTCCACACTACATTAAATAATGTATAAACTGATTTTTTTCTAATATAAACTATCTTATTTTATGTTTACGCGAAACGACACAATGTTGGGATGTTGTCAGCCTTTAAGGTAATGCGAGTTCTACTGCAGTTTGTTGCACTGTGGTTGGTCTGTAGTTCTACAAAATAGCACAGCGAAACCGGAACACTCATGAAAGATATCACCTCACAGTGTTCACTTTGAAGTAAATTCAATTTATGCCTCACGTTCTAAAATTTCACAGAATTTCAAATAGAGTGATCGGATCGAAACTTTCGTTTCCTCTGCAAAATTTATTCAGATGTATCGAACATAAAAATTTGCATGCTGCAGATTTTGAGACAGTTTTTTCTAAAAGCAGTCTCGGCTTTTCAGTATACATAGATGAGAAACGGAACAAATAGGTATGAAAGAGTACGAAACTGAACGACGTACTCGTATCTACGGATATAATCTACAGCTCGGTTATGGCACTAAGTATCGAAGTGCTATTAGCAGGTGCTTTGCAAATTAATCCTTTCGAAGAGATACCTAATTGAATTTTCATCGTCTAATACTATTTCCATCTGCCCTAAGGACTTCATTAAGTTTTTGTACCCCGAACCATGGACACATACGTTTTATATGCGTAATTTTGGTGTGGACATTTTGGTAATAATACGAATGCTTTGAAGAATAGGTTAATAATTGCAAAGATGCTTGTTAAAAGTAGGAACTAAAAATATTTGTCTATGCATAGGTACTTAGGTAGTTATTTATGAAAAATAACATTAAGCCAAATAAAATCAATATGGAACGGAATAATATATTTTTTCTTTTGTTCATTAGATTCTGTGATAAAATGAGTACCTAATAAAATAAGTAATTAAGTTGCTATTACTAATATCTCTAGGATCAATAGTTGGAAGTACTTGTATTTGAGTCAACATTAAACAACGGAAAAAGAAATTGCACTCCATAAGACCATCTTATTATTACATACGATAAAGAACCTAGAGGAGCACTCAACAAGGTTGTAAATACAACAGCATCAACAATAGCTATCAAACAAGACGTTGCGTTTGCTGCAAACTAAGTTTTACAAAACTTAACGTCAATGATATCACTTCCTTAAAGGCGACGTCTTTAACCCAACTTGAAAGTAACGCATTGTCCACGCTTACATTCACCGACATTTAAAAGTAAACCTTATGTGTAAAGTAACCAAGTCTATATTACAATGTGGAATACAGATTTATAGCTATATTGAAACAACGGCTTTTAGGGTGCGCTACATAATTTGTCTTTTGCTGAGATTCCAATCTGGTAGGTAATTCGGCAAAGGGATTAAGACAACATCTAGTATTTTAGAGGCATTTCAATCAGTAGGAACGTGAATTACTACAGCGTTATTGAGTACCTACTAACGCTAGTTCGTATAATAGATACTCGTAGTGTTTGGATGCGCGAATTGTAAATTAAATTTCGATCATGTTTAATCGTCTCATTGTAATGGAACCTACGAGAGTACTCACAGGGTTGTAGACTAAAAACGAAAGATTGATTCTTGCCATACACTTTATTTGCTTCGTGTCTAAATTAAAAGTCAAACCCATGTGCTTATTATTATTATACATTTGTGAAAATTGCGAAAAGGCTTACAATATAGCATATCTTCGTAGATTAAACCTTGTTATGGAAACACAACTTTTTACTTACATTGTTTTAAAGGTAACTACGAGTTCAAAAATTCCGATCCCAAAAGTTTTTGTGCCATATTAAAAAATATATTATGCCTGTGTCACTTTTATAGTAGACGAATCTAATGAGGCCTCACATAGGTATTAAAAATCACGTAGGTGCTAAAAATTTACATACATACATAGAAATAGACATACCTACATACATTGGGTGAGGGTAAGAGACCAATAATTAAAAAAAAAGTATTATACAAATAACAATTTCCGTTACGTCTATTCCAACAGTAAAACAAAGTAATATTGGTTCATAATAATAAATGAATGTTAGCGTAAGTAAACAGCCCGTGGAATATTTCACAGAAATCTGAAAACTTCTTTAATAACATGGGAAAACATCCGGCGTACACTGCTTACTCTGTAAATTTAGATTTTGAAGAGGAAGTAATAAGGAAATGTTCAAGTATTACGTAACGC